>AYEL01073755.1:0-31069 GCA_000484575.1 Olivierus martensii
CCATACGTAAAGAGGCTTTGAGCGCAAATGGCTATTTAGATATCACCCTACGCATAGTGAATTACGGCAATTAGAGAGTGAGAGAGAGATAAAGCTAGAAAGACATGGAACAATAATTGAAAAATGATTTTGCCAAATTGTAACTATCACACACACACAAAAAAAAAAAAAACATACTTTTAACTGAAATTTTATTGCTAATAATATTTTAATTTATTTACTTGAAAAAACAAGGTATGCAAGCCAGACTCGAACTTACAACATCCAGCTTCGCAGGTAAACACCATAGCCACTACACCGCCGCTTTGATTGAAATATCTGCAGTTTTTAGGCATATAAGCAGTGCGGTCTAGCTTTATGACATTTGACCTCGATTTTTTTAATAACGAAGGCATAATGACCTAAACTCTTTTACAGGAGTCACTTTTCGATGGCCCCCAACCTGTAGGTTAAAGCCTATCGAAATCGGTGGGACGGATTTGTCCTCTGACATTTCAAGAGTTTAATTCTCGTTTCTTTAACAAAGAATAACTCTAAAACGAAACAACCTATCTTAATGCGGTAAAAAGCATTTTATAGCAAATTTGTTCCTGATTTTGCTCGTGCCAATTAGGGTGAGTAAATAAACATCAAAACTTTTTTATCTTGCATGTACACTCTTACCCCGTTTCGGGTTAAGTGCGTGATCGCTGACATTTTTAAGATTTGTCGCAAATATAAAATTTTCAAAAATAATTTAAGGGTATTAGCTGTGGAATGCCATTGTTAACGACCCTGCCAAATATCTATACGATAGATTGAAATACCTTCATTTAAAGTCCAAGTCCAATTTTGTAAAAACCGCTGTGCACTTACCCCACTCCGCCTTAATATGTTTAATAAAAGCTTATTTTTTATAAAACTTCGACATTAAAAGAATGAAATAAAATAAAGTTAGAAATAATTTATTTTGTTTTATTTCTTAAAGAAATAGATTTTATAGAAAAACTGTAAGATATAGAATGTTTTATTGTTTATATATTATTTAATTCTATTTGTATTTAAAATATGTGGACTTGATCCGTTATAGTTTAAACATTCAAAATTACTTACAAGTAATTTGTTTGTTCAAATTATCTAAGAAATATTAAAAGATTGCTACTTGCATATTTTAATCTTGAAATATTAATTGTAACAAATCATGGCATTACACTTTAAGAATATAAAAAATATATATATATATTTCTTCCACATTATTTTTAGTGAATCCTGTTTTTTAGACATTAAGTATGGTTATTGCATAAAACTATCTCATTAACTGGAATAAAATATTACAAAGAATGTTTTTATTCCTCTACTTTCTATGTTATTTTCACATTATAGTTTATCACGCAAACTGCACAAAGCCAAACTAAAGAATAAAAAAAAAATAAATAGTCGAGAAACTTGAAATTTTCCTTGACCATAATTAATCGGAAATTGCCGATAAATAAAAGGATAAAATAAAAATATCACTTCAGATGTTATTTTATATGATTATTATCTTTTAAATGCCAAATTTTGTACACATAAATTTTTATAATTTTGATATTATAAAAATTATTTATGCTAATATCTTATTTTATCAATAATTAAATCTAGAAATAAAATTAGCTTGTAGTTATACAAAAAAAAAAAAAGAAAAAGAAAAATCAAGTTAGTTAAATAAATATATATAAAAGATTAGCCAATTTAACTTTTGCATAAATTACCATACAAATAATCATTATTTAAGGATAAAAATCATTTCTGGTAGAATTCAACATAGTAATTTTTGTTTAAAATAAAATTTTTCACCTTTCTTTATTATAATACAGTGATTAGGATAATTATGTTTATGCGATAAAATGCATCCTAACATATTCTATAATGTTATTATTTTGTAATTGTGAGAGAGGAGAGAAAAATACATTATGAAAAACTTGTTAGTCTTCTTGATGTATACAATAATCCAAAGAAAACAACTAATAGTTTTTCCATTAGCACCATAATTATTATAAAGCAGCTGGATGTTTAAGAATCTTTAAATTTTAAAAGTCCAAAATATTCATTTCTTAATTATTATAATTGGATGTTAGACCATTATAATGAAAATATATAGACTAGCTTATAATGGCAGCACTTTATAGCACTTTATTACTGTATTATTTTATAAATAGCGATTTTATTTTAGATTTACTCAATATTTTAACAAAAGTAATTATTTCGATCGGGATTAAATTATATTTAAATTGTTTTTTCTCACAAATAATATTAGTGAATTTGAATTGCAGTAATTACAGAATTTATTTATTTATTTTTTGAGAAAACTATGAAATAAATAATTGAATAAGTGGAATATTTTTAGTTTTTCTGGTAGGAAAAATTATAGGTGAATCATTTATCGATTGGAAGGAAAGATAGAGAGAATTTTACAAAAAAAAAAATTATCTTTAAAATGAATTTAGTTTCAAAAATATTTCTCTTGCAATATGTTTTCCATCCTATAATGGGGATAGGCTACGTAAAAACTTTAAAATTAAAGTAATTATTCTAATAAACGTCGAGCTATTATTTTTTTATTTCCAAAATTTATTGCAATGTTTAATGGAACAAACTGTTTAATCATTTATTATTATTATTTGTTCCTTAAGCAATATATGTGATTTTTTTTATTCAAATTTCTCAAAAAATGAGTTCAAAATTTTATATGTTTAATTTAATTTTATGTAAAATAAGTGGGAGAAGACATTTAAATATTTTGTTTTGCATAAATAATACATAAGCATTATAAATTAATTGCTTAAATTATTATAACTTGCTATATTTTGATAAAAAATTATACATCAATATTGAAAAATCAATACATCAGCTAGATACAACAAATTATAACTTTAATTTAATCTTATTAATTTAACAAAATTAATAGTATAATAAAAAATTATTTATAAAAAATTAAAATTTTAAAAATTTTTAATAAATTTATATATTTATGTTAATTTACGTAAAAATCAAATAAATATTAATATTATTTTTTTTTTATACTTGATTTTTACGTAAATTAATATTTTCGATATTAAACAATAGATTAAAATTAATATTTTCAAAAAACAAAATG
Source organism: Olivierus martensii (assembly GCA_000484575.1). NCBI lineage: Eukaryota > Metazoa > Arthropoda > Arachnida > Scorpiones > Buthidae > Olivierus > Olivierus martensii. Next base: position 3,116 of record AYEL01073755.1, read on the forward strand.
AGATATAAAAGTACAGTACATTGCGGTATTTATATCATCTTCATTCTCATCTTGAAAGTTGATATATATGCACTGTATTAATATAATATTAACAAAGAAAAAAAATTCATTCTTCACATACTAGTATTAATAAATATTTATTTAAACGCATGATTGTTTATGGCTGTTCTATAATTTTATAAGTCAAATTTTGCAGACTTAAATTTACTATTTACAAACAATAAAAAGACAAATAAATCATATAACTTCCTTAATGCAATTATAAATATCCCTTGGGCAAGGATGGCTATATATTTTCAGTTATATATATATATATATATATCTCGAGTTTACATGATAACTCTAAATAAAATATTTTAATTTAATGAATAGCCTACATTAAAAATTGATTTATTATATCTATAATTAAAAGCATTTAAATTTAAAAATAAAAGAAGTCAAAGATCTATAATTTAAGTGATAAAGCCGGAAATGAGAACGTAGCCAAGGCTATAAGTTGTAGTAGTCAACATCATTCAATGTAAGATTTTTCACTCGGTTGATGTATTAGACAAGTCAAGGACTGATACTCCTATTGCTAGTTTTGATTGTTATTGAAACTTTGAACCGTTCTCGTATTATTGATTATTGTCTATAGTAAACGCTTTAGAGTTAAACCATTCTTGACTTACGGGAAAAATTATACTAGTTTTGAAAACTTCTAGGTCTTGAAACTTTGAACCGTTCTCGTATTATTGATTATTGTCTATAGTAAATGCTATAGAGTTAAACCATTCTTGACTTACGGGAAAAATTATACTAGTTTTGAAAACTTCTAGGTAATTTTCTTTTAATTTTAAATGCGATAATATTGTTATCGTCATAACTTTTAAAATGAGATTAAAACAATAAGAAATGTAAAAAAAAAAAAAAAAGTTTTTCTTCTTAAAAACGGATATTGTTGGAAAATTAAAGTCAAACTTAGTAACAGTAGGAGAGAAAGAATTTTGGCTAACTGCCTTGAACGTTGAAACGAAAACGATTCTCATACACGTCCCATGGTGAACGAATTGATACCACCTACAATGCCAAAAGAGTTAAATTTCAATTAACTTTCTAAAGACTTCCAGCGAGAGACTCGGAAGGAGTTGACGATAAATATTATAGCAATTATTAAAGAAAAAATTGTTAAAAATATCAGTATATATTTCATACGAACGGTTGACATAAATGAAATATATTAAATTAGAAATGTATACTGTAACTTCCTTTTCTCGTACGAAATATGTTAAAACAGAACAGAAAATAGGACTTAAATCGTAGTTTCGGAATTGTTTTAGTCATCTAAAGGAGCTGTTTGATTATATTTTTCCAGGAAATGTAAGTTTTAACGGCACACCGCTATAAACCATAAAAATGTGGTTACTAGAAATAAATAAATGTATAGATTATATATATTCGACGAAATTTGTTATGGGAAGAGCCTCGACCTATTTAATATTCTCACCAAATTTCATCATACCAGTTATACTTGTAATAGTTGTGTCAGACAGAATGTTTAGCGGCGAAGGAAAGCAGTAAAAATGAATTATAAGTATTGTTAAAATTTATAATAATGTTTTTATCTAATCTCGGCTCGTACGCGCCATAGCGTAAGTGCAAAATGCCGTTGGTTGCGTGCGGTCCGAGTCCATCACCCTTACCTTCAGTGAAACACTGGGGGGCGTACTAGCTATCATTGTCGTCCGTGGCATTTCAATCAGGCTCAGAGGCCACGACTAAACCGTAACTCTACGGGGGATTCACCTGTGACCTCTATTTTTCTTACCTTCAAATTTAGGGGATGGTGGGTCTTGTTTTCCTGTTAACCCGAGGCAGAGAGGTGGTGTATTCATATAAATTTCCTCCAATCGCATTAGAATATACATCCTCCTCCTTTTTTCAAGCAGTGTTCGGATATTTAGACAACTTTATTAGCGCCTCGACGTTTCCATCACATTTCCGGATTATGTAAAAATGACAGAAAGAAAATGAGAGAGGAGGGATAAATCAAATGGTAATTTATGTAACATTGTTTTCGGTTAAGTGATTTTATAATCGCATAACGGATGAGATTTTACGATTCGTTTATAATCTAAGCAGATTTACACCGAGCTGCGATTTGAATTATAACAATTTCACTTTCAAATTTTTGGTATCGATTAGATCAATTCAAAAATCCAGGTGTGTAAGACGAAATAATGATGCTAGAATGCTAGAAGACAATGAATAGCAATCACATTTTTCTCGATTTGTAAGAAAATTCGAAATGTCTAATTTTCTATTAAAAAAAATTATTTGGTGAGTCACGTTTGATTACAGATTCCTAGTGGACGATAAGGGATGGCTTTTTCCTTTAAAGATATGAAAGATATGATAGGAACTGTGTGCTAGGTTGTAAATATAGAGATAATTCTTACTTTTATAGCCTGTGCCTGGATTCCCGTTTCCTGGCATTCTATGACTTCTTTAAGAGCAAATTCACGACCCATTACTACAGACGGTTTCAAAATTTGAAATATGGATAAAATATAAAATATTATAACTAAATTACTTAGCAGTTAATAACGGAATAGTCCCAGAATATATAGAATGACAATTGCTTGCTATAATCTAATTTTACTCTTAAAAAAATATAAAATTAAATAAATTTTTAGTTGCGATAAAAACTTTCAAAAACTTTAACTTGTTTTAAAATTTATGAAAATTATATATGATATACATTATATTTGAATAAAATCTGATAAAAATATGAAAAATTGCACTGGAAACTTAATTTAAATGTTAAAATATTTATTTATTTAAGTTGATGTAATGCTGAATATGATTAAATTGATATCATGAATTATTTTTGTTTATTTAGTGGAATTTCATTATTTCTTATCTTTTAATAAGTTTGCAATGAATTAAAGGAGAAAATGATGATAAAATAAACTTCTAATATTAAGACACACTAATATATTGCATCAATATAATATCTGATTTAAAAATTCTATATCTAGTAGGTATATAGTTTTTTTATTTTCATTTTATCAATAACAAGAACCAAAGATAATTTATAACTAAAATTAATTCAACTTTTCAGCAGCTTTGGTATTCCATCAAAGAAAATAAAACGATCAATGAAATGAAAAATTCTTTAAATTTCATGCTCACATGTCAACAACCTATGACTATAGAGTCAACGATGACCCAGTAATCTTTATAGTTTCATCCGTGATTCTTTGCCAAATAAAACATTTATTACTCACCAAACTGCATTTGAAAATATCGTTAACGTTTAATTCTGTATCATTTTCAACTACTGTATAAGTTTTTGTCTCGCTATATTACTTGTTTAACCGCATAAACTTATGTTTAAACCCTTAATTTTTTTTTTGACGCTTGCTTGTCTGTTAAATTTCATATTTGATTCTAGATGCCAATATAAATCACATATTTAAATTCGTGCATATATTTATTCTTAAATTGGCTCGATGCCTGGGAAGAATGCCATGTCGGCCTTTTAAAACATAAAAAGGCCAACTTAAAAACAAAACCCATTTTAAACAGGAAAGTGTCATATAGATAATATATTTTATTATAGGAATGAAATTCTTCGCGATAGGATAAAAATCCCAAAATAGATTTCCCTCTCTTTATGGACTGATATAAAGATCCCAAGGAACAGAATTTAGTTTTAGTCCCTTTTATTACGTAAACTTATAATTTTGTTTTCGAGGATAATGTTAAGTTATATATAAAAAATAGAGTTTTAAATAATCTATTGCAATATAAGATTTATTATTAAGGAATTTGGATCTTTTCTGTTACCAAAAGAAAGAAAGCAAAATGAAAAACAAAAATTAAAAACAAATAATAAATATATCTTTCTATCAACACACACTCTCAATAAGACTGTTTTCTACTAAATGCAAAACTTGTCATTATAATCTAAAAAAAAAAATTAAAAACAAATAATAAATATATCTTTCTGTCAACACACACTCTCAATAAGACTGTTTTCTACTAAATGCAAAACTTGTCATTATAATCTATTACAGCGTTTCTCAAACTTTTTTCATTCACGACCCCATTTTTCATTACGAGATTTTTCGCGACCCCATTTTTAATTTATGAGATTTTTCGCGACCCCAGGTATTAAATATGAAATAAAACGTACAAGTATATAAGTCATTTACACACTTATTAAGATGAACACAATCAACCAACCACACCGAAAATTCATATGTTGTCATACGTTAAATATTGGGCGTTTGTAAAATTACATATAAACTGAAATTCAAGTGTTTGAATTTAATTTTTGCGACCCCAGAATTTCGCTTCGCGACCCACAGTTTGAGAAATGCTGATCTATTAGAAGCTACGATAAAAAAAGAGAATTTTTCACTTGCGATCATACCTTTCAATCAATGAATACATTTAAATACAATGTTTTTGTTGAGACATCATGTTCTATTAACCATACGCAGCATTTTTTATAGGGTCGTATAAATTTATAGTCCCCCATTATTAGTCTATTTCACTTCCTCCCAGTTTAATAAGTCTGTATTATTGTTTCGCATATTTTTAAAGAGTTCATTCATTGTTTCTTTCTGGCGAACAACGTTCACTTATATTCAGGTGTCAACAGTTCATTGTTCATACAGTTATGATATATTATAGTTACTCGTTCGATTAATTAATAATTTTTTAATATTAACTGTCGGACAGAATTCTTCTTGTATTTTTTATTTTAAAAAGATACTATTATGCTCTTCAAAAAAAGCATTCGGTTAGTCGAAAAATAGAAAGAAGTCAACTCATTCTGTGCCAGTAGGTCATGTTTGACTTCTTTACCTTTATGACGCTTCGCATTAAATTTGCATCAAAATTTTTGCTGTGCATCTGTCACTTTCAATTAACCGCTTCTTCTTTCACGGTAAAAGAAAATTATTATTTTTTTTTACTGTCGTTTTTTTTTCTCCTACTGTTTTTAGTTTTATATTTCTTTACGCGTTATTTAACTAGTGAAAGGTGTTTAAAAACAAACTGTTGCTCGGAACGAATATAAAATTAAAAGCAATGCCAGTTTCGGCTGAATTTTTATTTATTTAACTTAATTTTGCAATCTTGGGTGGGAATAATTTAAAATTTTCGACATAGAAAAGCATTAACTATTCAGTGTCAATATTTATTAGGCAAATAAATACCTAACTGACCTTGAAGAATTATTTTTTAAGTCTTAAAAGCTACAGTTTTCCCCATCGATTTTTCCTCTTTTAATAACGTTAACAATGATTAACCTCTTGCATAAATTAATTATAATTTGCAATGTAAAGTGTGAGCGAATTTTTATTTCGATTCTGAATGATGTTACTGAGAACCATCACGGAAATTACTATGATGGTGATAGAGAATAAGACGATTGCATGGAAATTTATCACCTCTGATAAATTTAAAATATAACTACATAATAAAAAAGTCAATTTTAAATAATAAATTCGACAAGTCATTTCGGAAATAGATTCAATGGCTTCGTGATTGGAATAAAACAACTAAGGCGATTTATGATCGTAAAATAATAATTCGAGTATTAAGGTCAATGTTCTATCCTTGATAAATTCAAACTGTAAACTGTTTTAAGGATTAAATATATAAGAAAGACTTTTATTCGCTTGTGAACTTTTTGATGCTGCTTTGATTAGCATAATTTGGTACAATAAGAATACCGATACCAATCTAAAATTTGTGTAATGTTCGATTATTATCTTGAAATTTCCTTAAATAATAATCAATAAAAGAAAAATTTTATTTCAAACGAAATTTTACTCAAAATAACGCTGCAAACAATAGGCTATAAAATATGAATAGAATAGAATTTCCTGATAAGTATACGATAAATACGAAAACAGTAAACAACAATTCATTATAAATCATTATACCAAATTTAAAAAAAAAAAAAAAATTTGAACCTAAATAGTCCTTAAATATTATAATTGATAATTATTTATTTTTTTGTTAATTCTTATTATAAATCATTATACCAAATTAAAAAAAAATTGAACCTAAATAGTCCTTAAATATTATAATTGATAATTATTTATTTTTTTGTTAATTCATTAAAAGAAATTAATTTGTTTTTGGTAACTAAGATAGATTACATTTTATGTAATAATATAGCGTATAAAAAATTTATTTTGCCAGTTTTATATATATAAATTATATGCTTAATTTTATATTTTTATTTCCTCTTTCACAGTGTCTTTCGAATGATAAGAAGGCATTAAATAACTATCGCCAAATTGCCATTCAAATCTTTCCTGTTGGAGTAAAAATCACATAAAAAGTATAAAATGTGCGAAAAATGAATGGAAGTTGATAATTAACGTCTTATTTAGTTTGACCGCAATTGGATAAGTGGATAAGAGGAGAAAGATAATGGGTTATTAACAGATGTTCTCCCTATCTAATTGGCTACGTCAAGAAAAATAATTCGAAGCAAAAAATGCACTTTGAAAATCGAACGAAGAATCTTCCTATATCGTAAATCGTTTTCATTTGTATTAAAAGGAAAAACAACTTTTTTTTTTTTTCTTTTGGTACAGACAAGAAACTATGGAGGGTAAAGTTACAATCCTTTAATTAGATTCTGATCCTGACCTCGTAACTTCAACGGGCAATGTCACGTGATGGAAGAGCATCGAATAGCAGTGTTGGCACATTGCACTTACAACTGTTAGTTGAATAGAAAATACTTACTGAGTTCATTTAGTGATAATTTAATATATTTTTTAAATTTCTACCACACAGTTTCTACTTATAACCGGAAGACAATAAGGATACTTTACGATTTGAGAAAACGAGAAAAGTCGCAGCTATCTCGAGTAGAATTCAGCACTAAGGTAACTTACTAACGCACCGAAACAAACTTTGAAGAACCGCCAAAATTCTTTCTTTAATACAATTAGCTGTGTAAATTCTATCTCAACAAGTAAACACCCAAAAGCAGACATTGGTCATAATACTCTCCAGGCTTCAGGGTGTGTCCCGCTAACTCTAAATCAGAAACAGTCTATCTCAGGTTACTCCCACTATAGTGATGTCCTGACATCGAAATAACATGAAACACATCTGACATTATAATTAATTCTTATGTCGTAAAGTTTCGACTTATCTGTAAAAGTTTGACGAACTTCATAAAGTTTTGTAATGTTTGCAAGAAGTATAAAAAATTGCAATGTTCCTCTACGTTATTGTCATCTGTATATTTGATGTTTCTGTTTGCACATATGTACCACATCGTTCTGTCTACCCACAGAAAGTCTTCTCAGAAAGACATCTGCATTATTAATACAGTGCATCTTAAAATAACAAATCTTTTCAGTAATTTTTAATTAGCGTGTAAGTAATCCTCTTATTTTACAGTTTATAACTTTCAAATTAAAAAAAAAATGATGTTTTGTTATCAATTTATATGCATTAAAAATTATTATTACATAGGTTACTTCTTTGTGAGTTTGCTTACACATTAGATAAATGAGAGTAGTATTAATTCTAAGAATTAAAAAGAGAATGTTTATATAATACTGTAGATGAAAGATATAACATATATTGCTTAAGTTATATAAGAAAATAAGGAAGATTATTCCTACCTGGAAGTTTTCACTGCAGTACACTTCGGCGACGGCTGGGTTACTGTAGATCTTCAATTCTTGAAGTGCACCCTTAAAAGCCAAAAGAAAAAGAAGACTATAAACATACTTGGTGACGGGACGGTAGGTTAAGCCCTCGACCGACAGACCGGCCGAAGGACAGCGGAGTCTGCCTGCTCTATCTGGCTGAAGCATGGCCAATACTGACTACAGATCAAGGCAACACCGTGCATGGGATGGAGGGAAATACTCGTCACGTGACACCGGTACCACGTGGCACGAGCCTACAACCGTCGACCGGTAGGTGGTCGACAATCGCTTAGTCGTCTGTCGTAAGAAACAGGTTTGTTGGTCGTGAGAACGCAAGGATTTGTCTCTTTGACGTGAATGCTTCCATCCCGATAAAACACTTATTTTAGAAACGGGTGAGACACGCTACTTATGACGCTTTTTATCGCTACAGATGCGATTCTGCTTACAAACTGATTCGACTGTGGCGCTAAAATCCAAAAATAGTACGTTCTGTCAGACTTTCTGTATAAAAACCTTCACGTTTTATCCCGTCTTTATTTATTTCCACTCTCAGTCAAGTTTCAGCTATAATTATAACTATGTAAACTATTTCCAGGTGAGAGAGTATATACACTAGTTCATATTTTTTGTCGTAAACAGATAACAGATGTGCGCAAATTTTGTAATAATAGTAATAATAATAACGACGGTAATCGTATTTAACGGAAAAATTTGATTATATGAATAGTTATTAAAGCAAATTTAATCATATTTTATAAATCTAAACAAGATAAAAATCTTCATCCTTTGCATGCATTTATAAATAAATTTATCAACCGCCTAGAAGTTGATGCTAAAAGTAATTTGTGTAAAGAAAAGATTTTGTATCGATAGTAAAACTTCTTAATCAGCCAGCTTCAAAAATTTCTTTTTTTATGCTTTATTTACTGATTAATTTTCTGATAAAAAATAAAATAAAAGCCCGCATGTTTTTAGTGATGATAATGTGAATTCGTTACTCAAAATTTATTTATATAATTATTTTTTTTTGTTTAAATTAAATTTAAAAAAATCTAGTTTTTAACTAATTCGCACTTTTTTATGATTAGATACTTAAATTTAATTTTCATTCATTTTAATTTGCGCATAATAAATGGAAATATTTGAATGTAATTTTTTTTTTTCATAATACAAAACATGTGTTAGACAAAGTGACGAAGTTTTTTCATTTCTTTTTTTCTTTCTAGATTAGTTACAACTACCGATAGTTACTGAATTATAGGTCAACATTACTTATCTCTTTTTCAATGTCCTTGGAAAATGGAAACGTGACGTAAACATTTTACAGCCTATGAAGAGGCGAGTATGTCACGTTTTTTGATAATAAATCCCATAATTAAAAACGAAAGAATTCGGTTGTTCCGAGGTAAAATTTCGATATTTATCTTCTTCTAAGCCAAAATAAGCAGTTTAAGGAAGACTACGTTTGTTTCCGGTTTTGAAAATACAGTTTTTTTCTTAATATTCAGATTTTAATTTCGATAGTCTTTTTGAACTAATTGAAAGATAACACGAACGATCTGCTAGATATAGACCTAGTGCAAAAAAATAAAAAAAAAGATTTAATTATTATCTTAAAAAATATGTCTTCGGTTGATAAGTATCATAAGATAGGTTTATCTTCAAATTAAGGTTATTATGGCTTACTCCAAAAGGAGGGGGAAAGATCCGAAATCGGCTAAAGCTAGAATTCAACTGGCAACTGAAGAGAAGTACATCCTGATCTTCGGCGGTTTCTCACGTTCACACATGATTAGAAGTGAGGGGTCGTGGGAGGGTAGACAATCATCTACTGTCAACGAAAGTTAGCTCGGGTTCTCGTTAACGAGGAAATCAGGGACCTTGGTTTGGAGACGAGACTTGACAAGCAAATTCGTTCATCAATATTAAGGTCTAACTATAGGTGAGAATGTCAATTTTTCTTATTCTCGTTATATAAATACAAACATTGTGTAGTTAATCTTCTTATATACTACAAATTTTCTCTAGCAAAAAACCTCCTTTTAGTGATCTTTCAACTCGCATTGACCTACCGCATAGATCCCTAACGGCTAAGGGGAGTTGCTTTTATCCAATATATAATTTTGTTCTATAATTTCTAATTTTAAAGTACTGCCCAAACTTGGATTATTAATAATGGATCTCGAACGGTACGAGGACTGAATCATTCTTTGAAATTACACTGAATCGTTCTATTGTATTCCATTCAAGTTTTCAAAGACTCGTTACCTTTGTAAACCTGAAATGTTCGCTTATAATTAAAAGCGGTTTTTAAGTATCAAAAGTATCTATAGTAAGAGAAAGAACTTTATCTGATGAAAACTTGTTAGGTGGGTCACGTACACCACAAGATCACACGCGACTTTCGTTCCGTTGCTAAGCAACCTAGAGATGGAGATTATCTGATTTTATATACTATATATATATATTACAACAATTAAGTGGTTATATATATGACGTCATTTTAACTATTCTACTATATAACGTAACGCACACTTTAATGATATAAAAACACGTTTTTTTCCCTCCAAAATTATTTCCTTTCTCCAATTTTTGGCATTAAAACAATTCTAAAATATTTTTTAACTGAATCTCTATTGGCACGATATTTATTCAAAAACGAAGCAATATCGTTAAATAAATAAAAAATATTCGAGTATAATCGTTATACATTTTCGCGGCTCATTTAACTCTAGCGAAAAAAGTAACAAAAAAAAAATATCAATAGACTTTTACTTTTTTGACTAAAATCGATAAATATGAAAAGCACGTATGATCGACCACTCCCAAATTCGACTCTGGCATTCTTAAGGAGATTTAGTAGTGCAGTCGATAAGTTATGCACTTGCCATAGCTAAGATTTAATGTTTGTTTCTTTCCCTACATAAAATGTCATTTTTCAATAACAAAACAGATAAATGGGAGCTTTGGCATAAACCCTGTGTCATCTAGCTTATTATATTCGTCGGTAGACTATACCTTGGTTTTTTGGTGTATTTTTAGAGAATATCACGGTGCATTATCCAAAGAGGACATTATATTTTACGTAAGTTACATTTTAATATTGATTAAAATAAGCATTTGATGAATATATGTTGAATATAAAATGGATTAATCCGTTTATAAAATTTATTTAGTACTAATATAAATCACTAATCAGATTTAAATCAGTTTTTAATTAATTAGGATAAAATTGAATAATTTATCGCGGTAAAAAATAAAGCGCATTAGAATGTTTTTGAACTGAATACGTACTGAAGCATAGCTAAACAATAGAAATATTTGAATCAAATTTATCTATAATTATATTTTACATGTTATTATTGTATTTAAAATATTAAAGAGAAAATTATTAGAATATTTATTTAAAAAAATGCACAAAATAAAATTTAAGATAGTAATTATAAACTACGAATTTAATTCTAAAAATTTGCAGTCTTTAATAGAAACGAGAAAGTTATTAAAATTTGAATAAATATAAAAATCTCCATTTGTGCATAAGTCCAACTTACTGTAGATAGACATAATAAATGCTAGAAAATAAAAATTATCTTTAATGCCCATTTTCGTTTTATTGACGGAAACGTTTCAATAAGATAAAGAGGATATAGACACGTAAATTTAATTTTGAGTTACTCAATTAGATAAAGTTGTTTAAAATGGCTTTAAAGTCATTTTAAAAGCATTTACGACGTTCGGTTATCAATTTTGAATTTCGCTAAAAATAGACTCGTCTAAAATTCGATAATCTAAAATTTATCAAACAGACTATTTATTTAATATCTGAAATTTTTGTTTTATTTTAAAAAAACTGCTGAATAAACTATAGTGAAAATAATAAATAACTTTGAAGAAAAAATAAAATAGACAGTACGTTTAAGATTCAATTTTTATCATTTATGTAGATTGACTGATATTAAAATTAAGCTTAAATTCAGTTCGTTTATTGAGTGTTAATATTAATTAAAGCAATAAATAAATCTATAACGTAGCTGTATCTACGTTATAATGTTTATGTCAACTTTGTATATATCTTCGAATATAATCCCAAGTAAAATTTTGATTTATTATTCGTGGGTGGACAACACAGATCGAAGGCTTTATATATATACTGTATATATATATAAAGGTCATTTTAAAAATGTTTATTATCATAGGTACATTTAAATTTATTATTATATTGCTAAGAAGGAGTATTCATAACTGAAACATCAGAAATATTCTCAAGAACACTTAAAGCCATTGCGATATTATCTGAAATTACTTCTTAATTTCGTAAGCCTCATAATACATTACATTCCCACCTGATAAGCCAAGTATGTTTCTAAATGGATTCCGGAGTGTTTTTTATTTGTTTATCTTCGCTATTAGTTCCCGACATCAATAAATTTTCAAGCAGAGAACTTTAAGGGTCAAAAGTCAAACCAACCCACGAGACGCAGAAGCAGACAGAGAATATAAAGCGACCACAAATTAAGTGTGAACCCTGTACGACTTTTCATTTCATCGGAATTATTTTCGCACGAATTAAATCGTGTTGCATTATTTATAAATCAAAACTCGCTTAATGAACTTCGGCGCTTATATATATTTTCAATTCTAATTTTCTTTTTCGTTCATTAAAAATATTTTTTATAAATTTCGGCCAAGAACTGCCATAAGTTTATATCTTTTACTTTTACAATAATAAAAGAACAATCAATACTTTAAATTAAAATATTTCTAACATCAAGTTGAAGTATCTATGAAGCAATTGTATATTCAGATATGAGTCATTTACAAAATAAATTAAAAAAAACTGGATAGCCTATAATTTATTTCTTATAATATTTAGCAATAAATAACGATGACTTGTCAAACTGGAAAATGGAGTTGAACTGTGACTTTAACTGCGACTAACACAAGATTAATTTCTATTAACTTAAAGTGTTTATTTTATACGTTTTATCTCTGAAACATCATAAAATAAATATGCCATTTCAGCTAAAATTAGTGAAACTGTTCGCATTGTCAGACAATTATCGCTATTAACAATAAACATATTTAAGCACGTTTAACATTAAACTAGTTTCGTAATGCTAATTTACAGACTATTATTATTATTTTTATGTTTTATCAGACTTGAATATGAATATAGTGATCCTCTATTCTCCTTACAACTGGATTCCTGTAACAACAGTCACTCGTCCATTTATGCTGGTTTATAAAAGGAAATATTTTTAATATACAAAAGCAAATGTTTCAGAAATTCGCTAAATATCAAATAACACTCGAACAACAGGAAACACTTATTTAAAAGGGAAAAAAAGCCCGTGGCTAGCTAAACGCGGTACTTGGCATAGGCTATCTGAAGCCAGAGGGAGCTAATTAGGATGGACCCCGTACCATGCAGGGAATATTTCATCGCGGAGGGGGTTCGACTGATTGCTCTCCAGTTAGTCGAACCTATTCGAAGGATTCCGAAATAAACCGGGTCCTGGGCTTAGCTGGTTGCTTAATGTGAACATCAAGTTCCCGAAAAGCTGTATCTATAGTAAACTAGGCTTAACGAACCGATAATCCTAACGAGACAGAAGGTTGACAAGATGATGATCAGACCAATCACATTCGTTTCTTTTGTAAAGAAAGAGATCGATCGGAGAAACTCGTTAAGCTTAATTGTTGTGACGAGAAAATAGATAAGCTGTCTATTTAACACTTGAAGCTAGATAACTTACTGCATCCTGAATTGGCAATGTTATCATCAACCTACAGTAGTAGGCTATCTAGATCTAACTTGATACTAATTCCAAATTACTATATTTATTTTATGTTTTATGCTAAAATAGAAATAAAACAAACAACTAATTGTAACCAAAGTTGGTTTAGATTACGATCTTGATATTATAATGTTTATCATATTATATATCGTAAATATATTGATCGGCATTGTATAAATTTTTGAAAACTAGCTGAGATATAAATTTATAAACTAGTAAAAAGTTATAAAAATACAATTATTGTTTCATCTTAGGCTGATGAACAATCGCTCGGAATATCAACATTTAAACAATTTGTGACTTCTTTGTTTTGATTGACAAATAGAAAGATGAGATGCAAACTTGTAGGTGTACTGGCTCAGCCCATTTAATCCCATCTTAAATGCATAGAAGCATGGAGTTTGCATTCCATGTTTCTGGAAGGATCCAGCCCGGCCGGCTTCTCTTTAGTATTTTTTCTGTGCTAAAGTAGGCACAGAATATGATTCTAACATTAAACCCTTCAAATTATTGATACTTAAAACTCAATTTGAAAAAATTCTGGTCTTTCTTGTTTGGTCATGGAATTTTTACTTTAGTAAATTATATATAAGCTTATGATCAGTTTATTTTGTGCTTTTCTTCAGGTTAACAGTCTTGTTTGATTTAAATAAACGCTTTCTTCATTTTCGCCACAATCCACTCTAGAGAAATAAAATTGAAAACAAGCTAAAGTAGAGAAATGTATTCAAAAGATTTTTCTTGTCTCTTTGATCAGTCAGTAATTAAAAAAAAAGAAAGAAAATTATCAGTTTAATAAAAACATTGATTTAAATCCAAAAAACGTTAAATTATAAAAACCATTAATGCTATTTATATTATAGAATATCACACTTTAATGCTACAATATATTAAATATCATATTTTGTTTTTAAACGTCAATCATTGGCTATAGTAAAATTTATAATTAGAAAAATTAGCAGATGCTGCATACACAAACAAAATAAAAGACAGATGTTAAATGTTTTACTTTTCATCTGTATAGAAAGATTGTTCCTGCGGAAATTCATTTAGACAGAATTCATCTGGTTTTTAAACAGTTATCTAAAATAAATAAGTCTTCATTCATCGTCAGATATCATCTGGATTACTACAGAATCTGTACATTTGTATAACTCGTGTTTTTAGAATTAATCTTTACATGTGAAAAAAACGTTTATAATAAATTTTAAATAATAACAGAATCATTGAATTATTATTATTTATTTTTTGAAATAATAGTAAAGATAAAATTAATTTCTAACTAGTGTAGGCGATCGAATCAATTTCTCGTTTCGTATCTGCTTTCACAGTTAGGGGGTGGTTATCTTAAAACTTTTTTTAAAAAATAAAAAGTAGGCGGAAGGAAATGTATAACAATTTACTACACCCAGCATTTAATTGCATAAAAAACTATTTCAATGAAAGTAAATCACATTTAATTATTGTACTACTGTATTTTTTATGACCTTGTTTTCTTTTTTATTTTTATAAACATGAGAGAAAAATTTTAATGTATTTTCCCAAAGTTCTTTTGTCAATTCCAAGAAGTATAACAAATCTTAACGTTACCTTCTTTAAGTCTTATCTCTCTTTTTTTTTTCGATTTAAAGCTACGAGTTTTTGTACTCTATTTTTGTAGATTATTTATGGTATTTTAAGAATAATAGACTCTCTTTATTTGTCGATAAGAATTTAAAACCGAAAATGAAATTTTATCGTGAGACATCTTTATCTTTTTAAATTTAATAAATATATTTCAATTATACATAAAAGAAATTCGGATAAAAATTCAATATTTCAGACAGCTGTTTCCTTTTTACTTAATTAATCTTTTTAGATTGGATACCCAGAAAATGCTTGTTTACATTTACTATATTTATACATCTAAAAGATATAACGGTAGACTTTCTTAAATAGTCGCTGTTATTACTATCAGATCTAAAATTTCACCTTAAATTTAACTAATCATCAACAAACTATTTTCAATTCAATTAATAACGTGTTCGGTTTTTCAATTTTTTCTCTTTAATCTAGTGGAAAAAATCGCTATAATTGGGATCGTTGGGAAGCGTTAAGATAAGGAAGGAACTTTCTATTAAAAGATAGCTCTAATTACTTATCTCTTCCTGTCTTCTTCTAATTCAATATAGCAGTTCTTAATCCAGATATTTCTTAAGAGCTTTACTTAATAATTCTTAATTAAAAAAAAAAAGAAAAGCACAATCTAATATAATTCAAATAACTAAAAAATGCCGATACATCATCGAGATATTTCTTAAGAGCTTTACTTAATAATTCTTAATTAAAAAAAAAGAAAAGCACAATCTAATATAATTCAAATAACTAAAAAATGCCGATACATCGCGTCGAGAATTTTAAACAACCGTATCACTTTAATGTAACTAAAGAAAAGAACCAAATTTGAATGAAGATCAATAGAATGATTATGTAAGTAAACACTTTTAAAATTTATTCTTAAAAATATCTATCAAGATAAGTATATCTATCTTTATCTTTCGTTATTCTTTAATTCTTTAATTTATTCCGCAAAATACCAATAACTATAAAAACTACAAAGGAAATAGTGTTTTAGATACCAAAATGAATTATTATCTTTATTCAGAAATTTGTCAAGTGGCGTTTACAATGTAAAGAGAATAAATAGTCTCTTTACTTTTATCCAAAATCAATATTTGTTTAAATGTTAAAGTTTATTTTATAGCTGAAAGGATTTCTTATTTAAATAAAGACAACTGAAAAGGTAAATGGAAATAATAATAATCTTTTGTTTTTAAAAAGGATTTTTCAAACGAAAAGTAAATCAAAAATTGAATTTATATCAACATTATCCATCTGAATTCAACATGAAACAAAAGTAATCACGTGTTGAGAATTCATGCAGAGCTTTGTTTAATTAACTATATCTGAAATTTCTTTAATAATTAATTCAAAGTCTATGCTTTAATAATCGACGTTTATTTCTATCTCAAAGTTAAACTTATAAACAAAAAATTTGCTATAATATAGGCAGTTTTCTTAAATTTCGTTTGCCTTCAGAAGATTTGACGGAACGACATAAAGTGCAGAAAAAGTTTTAAAAAGTATGTCAGGGTAGCATGAGTTACAAATTATGTTTTATGATCCAGCAATTGAAATATCTTTACAAATTTAATTTATAACAACTTGGCCTATATTAAATATGAATTTTAATTGAAAAAGTCATATTAAAATATACTGAAACCTTTTAATTTTATACAGTATTTTAATTTATTGGTTTTATCTTAATTTAGAAACTTGTCCTTGTAACAGCAGGCTGCAATTTTCTTCCTGTTATTTAAACGATAATATATTATTACGTAAAAAAAATTTTAAGTGAATATTATAAACAAGAGAAATTGCCAGAAAAATCTTATGAAATCATATAAAATAATTCTTTATTTTCATTCGTTTCACATATTTAATAATGGAAGAAAATCTTCGAGACAGATAAACAAGAATTTTTCTCTAGAAAATATCAAGGGCGTTTTTTTGCTAATTACTTTAATTATAATTTATTAATATAAATATGTTTTTATGATTTATAACGATATATCTATTTTGTTTTAATAATGAAATGAAATTTCGTGCAGAGGTAAAATATAGGATATTGTATTTTTATTCCGGGAATCAAATTTTTTTTTTTTTTTGTTTTACATTCAAATGTAAAATATAAAATTTTATTCTATTTATAATATTTAAATTTAGAATAATTGAGAAAATTAGGTGGAAAAAGCAGATATTTTATCATATTTTAATTAAAATTTTATTATTATATAAACATGTACTGTTTATAATGAAAATATAATGAAGCGCAATAATAAAATTAACAAATTACAACTAAAATTAGAAATTGTAAATTTTCACATATTTTAATAAAATTAAAAGACTTATATATAAGTTAATAACTACTGAATAAAATTCTAATTTATAACATTTTCTAAATCAACCATTTGATAAATAAATCTATTTCATTTTGGTTTGGTAAACAAATATAAAAAAAAATATATTTAGACTTATAAACAACAACGATAAATCACTGGCTGAATAAATATATGACTGCAATTACATCTATATTATAAAAGCAAAATAAAATTTTTTTAAAATTTTATTTTATCGCAGTTTGAAAAACAAGTATTTTATGTGATACAGTTTTCAAGTAAATATATAAAATTTTAACATATTTTCTGGTATTCGTTAATTTATCCTATTCATAAAATTTTTTTGATAATTTTATAATAATTTTAAGGATAAATTTTAAAAATATCAACAATGAATGAATAAAATTTCAAAGATAAATTTAATCAAAGCGATATAGCTAACAAATGCAATATTAGAGTTGATTATAAATTCGAAATTTAAATTAAAGCAGATTTGACAAAGCTATTATAGCGATTATAGCAAGCCTAAACAAGTTATCACTCGCCAGAAACTGTCCTGTCCGGTATAAAAACAATCATTGGAACTGTAACTGAAGCAGTAAAAAACAATGAAATGTTAGCAGTTAGAAAAAAGAATATAAACTCTAAAAGCGCATCATAATGAATGTTGAATATGCAATTTATCTTAAATGTTAGCTGCAAAAAGGGTAATATTCGACAATGAATAACATAGTTTCATTGTAGAACATAATTTCATTGAAAACATAGTTTAAAATAAACTGTAATAAAAATTATTCTTAATTATATATTTTACTTTTATTTCATACTTTTCTTATAAGATTGTATTAAATAATAATTTAAATTGTATTAAATAATTAATTTAAGATTGAATAACTACAATGAAACATAGTTTCATTATAGAATCTTATTCTTTTTTAAATCGTTTTTAAATTAAATGATAGAAACTGTTTGGAAAAAAATAAAATCTAATTTTATTCATTAATGTGAAGAAGATTAGAAGAGATTAAATTATTTCGCAAGTCAATTGGCAGTTATTTAACCGAAAATGCATAACTGTATTCGACCTGTTCAAAGATAAATGCATTTAATGGTACAGAAAATCTAGCATAACATTATCGGGATACAAAATACTAAAATTACTGTATTCAATTTAATAAAAAAAAAATACTGAAATTATACCGTAATAATTTCATTTCATTCATACTTCATTGAATTTAAAATAAACTGTAATAAAAATTATTCTTAATTATATATTTTACTTTTATTTTATACTTTTCTTATAAGATTATAACAATAACTGCACTCTAATTTATTAATAAAACTCCTTGCAATATTCTACAGTTGATGTATCTATAGAATTATTTCATTCGTATAAGTAATATTATATAAAAATTCAAAAAAATGATTCAAATTTTTCATCTTCCTATCATTTGATGCATCTGCTAGAAAATAATCTGAATATGCCTG
Source organism: Olivierus martensii (assembly GCA_000484575.1). Taxonomy (NCBI): domain Eukaryota; kingdom Metazoa; phylum Arthropoda; class Arachnida; order Scorpiones; family Buthidae; genus Olivierus; species Olivierus martensii. The sequence continues at coordinate 22,025 of AYEL01073755.1, forward strand.
GACTTCATCAGTACAATTAATCATCTCATATGGGATTTAACATTTGTAAAATTTTTTTAAATTATGGATATAAGGTTTCCATTTATAAACTTTGTAGGTCATATTAAAATATAAAAAATTAGTGAAAATTAATTAATACAATATAAAATATTCAGTAGAATATTTATACAGATTTTGTATATAACTGAAATTCAATAATAAGTAAATATAATATACATTACGGTAGTTGTCTCCAAAGTGTGGTACGGGTGCCCCAGGGGGTACGCGAGACGATACCTGGGGGTACAGTGAAAACAATTTTTATATATTGTTTGTAGACTCTACAAACAATATATAAAAATTGAACCAGACCTTATAAATATACCTATATTAAACTTGGAACCAGATCTTCGTATCGCAGTGTCAGATAACATTAAACCATCATTTTCAGAAATTATTAAACAAATGCCAAGCCCATTCTTTCATTAAATTTTAATAAGAAAAATAAATATGATCTATGTTTATAATAAAAATAATATGCAATTATAACTTTTTTGGATATTACATAAGGCCTTATTTTCTCTTTAAAACCTAATTATAATAGATTATCTGCTCAATCAGTTGGGGATACGCGCCATTTATTTTTTCTGTCTTAGGGGTACGCAGTCAAAAAAGTTTGGAGACCACTACATTACGGAATAAGCTCATGCCGAGTTAAATATAAAAAATACGCCTATTTAAACATTATTTATGATTCTATTTATTATATTCAATCAGCATGCAGTTTAACTTTTATAGTCTAGAATAGCGATGTTTAACTCCTACTGTTTTGTGGGTCGAAAAATTAAGTTATTAAAGAGTTCGAGGGTGTATGTGCGTTGATGCGAAAAGAGTGATTACGTAGAATTGTGAACCACCCCGCAGTGAAATACTGAAGAATGAGGATGAGTAGTGCTGAGTTTATCTAAAGGTCAAACACCAGAAACATTTGCTAGGCCTCATTTTCTACTCGATTTATTCCCAAGATAATGCCCGCTATTTTTATTTTTCTCTATATCATTCATAGTTTTTTACGTTTCTCAGATTTGACTATATAAAATATAATAGATTTTCTGTCAGAAATATTAATGAATGGAAACTCCACAAACAGATTTGCAGCAATTATAATTAATAATAACTTTTTAAAAGTATATTATAATCCTTTAAACACGTGCTTTTTTAAATAAATTACAGAAAGATTTTATAAAAACTTAACGTTAAATGAGCAAATAAAAATCCAAACGAAGATGATAAGAGTAAGCCTATAGGATTTCATAAGAGATGAAAGTGATAGATTGCTTTCTGCTAGTAATCTTCTATGAACTTTCATAAAAAATTCCGCAAGTGGATGGATGAACTTCATTAAGAAAGTTTGCATTTAAAATGCAATATTTCTAAGAAGAATATTTGCATACATTCCATCGAAATTCTCTATAAATAAAACTTGTAAGAAATTAATTAATTTTTTTTTTTAGTAAGCATAATTTTGACGAGAAATAGCATCAATAAAAAAAGCATTAATTTTTTTTTATAAGATTATTCTAATTTATACTGGTATTTCGATCCACTTAGTTTCCATTTTTAAAATAAAAATTTAGTTTTATAATCTTAGATCTCTGTCTTTAATAAGAATTAAAGTGTTAAACGAATAAGGTTTACATTATTTTGTTAACTAACAAGATTAACTTTGATTATAAATGATGTAGAATGAATATTATATTATAGGCCTATTTATAAACTAGCAAGATTTTATTTATATGAAAGCGAAAATGACGAATAATAATGAATGTGAATATTATATTATATTTATAAACTAGCAAGATTTTATTTATATGAAAGCGAAAATGACGAATAATAATGAATTTTTTAATTTAAAAATTTCGAATTAAAGTACTTGAGTATATTAAATTAACGACGAAATAATTCTACACTCGAAATAATTTTAGATAATTTGACTAACAAGATTAATAAATTAACCTCATTTTAAACTCGTTAAAATTACTGTACTACAGTATGTTTTTTTATATATATATATTAATTTTTAATGCGCTCGTAATTAATATTTTAAAGATTAATTAAAATAAATTTTAAAATTTTAAACTCTTAGTTTGATGCTGAAATTCAAATGATCTTGTTTGTAGTTACTAAAATAATTTTATTAGGTCAATTTGGCATTCGTTATATCAATGTCCTGTAACGCAATTCAAAATTATCATCTTTTAGTAAAAATACAGTATGACCATATCAAATATCTGACGAATTAAGAGGGTCATCCAAGATCAGAATTTCAATCGACGGTTAAACGTTTACAAGTTGACAAGATTAATCACGCAAGATTTTTAGAGGATTAAAATAACAATAAATAATTTAAATGGTGTGTCTACAAATTATTTTTTATATACATATAATATCTATTATTAATATCCAATCTCCGAATAACTTACTTGGAATATTTATGAAAAAATTTAATAAAAGTTTAGATTCTTAATAGATGAATCTAAACCGATTATTCAAACTCATCTATAAATTATTGATTTCTTAAAATATTAATAACAAGAAATAAAAAATTTCGTAAAAATAAAAGATGCATTTATAATTGGACTATTTTTTAGTTTTATTTAAGATCAAAAGATAAATTTGAAAACTTTACTTGCAACTGATATGCATTTATTTGGAAATAAAACTTCGAAATATATTTCAAGAACTCATAATGTATTCTATTTTGATAATTTTAATTGTCAAAATACGAGCAAACTGAAATGATAAATAAAAAATTTAACCCGATTATTTTTATATTTATTATATAATAAGTTTTAGGAAGATTATTTAATTAAAATGTTCTTAATATATCTGCCATATGTATACTAGACTCGATAAACAGCGATTATTTTTAGTATGTCACATAGTGTTTTATTCAATGTAACTTATAATGACGTCTCTTATTTTCAAATGTAGGTGGAAAATAAGTTCATTCAGCAATTTTAACGAAGAAAAATTGAAACAAAGAAGCTTTCTTCAATTTCTAGGCCTAGTTTTAAATAAATAAATGTTAAAAATTTGATACTTAATAATGTTTAAAATTATTTTAATTTATTAACTGTGTTTTAGATTAAAAATATTTCATTTTATTATAAGAATTTTTCTTTGTTACGATGCTTATAAGCATAAATAAATGGAAGATTTTATAATTAAATGATGGATTTGTTATCTCTTACTAAGATTTATTGGGCAAAACTAATCGTAATCGAAATAATTTAAGTATGATGTCAATTGACCATTTATTCAAAGAAATTTTCAAAAATTAGTTTCAAATGCATATGTAAAAAATAAGTCTAACCTATATTTTATGTAAGTTTTCGAAATATTGCAGCATCTATTTCAAAAATTCACTCTAAACTTACTTAATTGGACTGAATCGAGACCTATTTAAAATTTTTAAATATAGTCATTAATTAAACTGTGTCATTTTTAGTTGATTTAGCTGTTCAATCTTTAGGAAATGAAACAGCTAAATCAACTAAAATTATAATTATTTAATAAACTGAGATATTGTAAAGAGTTAAATGTTTCGAGTAAAATATGAATAGAAGAGTATGTTAATCCATATAATAATTCACGTGTTAATGACAATCCTATTCTGAATCAGTACGACTAGCGATAAATCTATTTAAAATGCTAAATAACGAGTAACGAGATGAAAGTTGGAAGACCCAAATATACTGAGTGATTAACTAGAAAAATACGAAAGGATGCCAAATCTGAAAAAGATTTCTGTCAGTCTAAAATTATTTTAGTCTTCAATCAAAAGTTTGTTAATAATTAAAATGTATTAAAAGAACACTAAGTAACTTCCAACTCTAAATTTTTTTTATAGAAAAAAAATCAATGTCACAATAACAACACACTATCGATAGAATGTAGATTATCAAACATGCTCAAATTTTAAATTAATAATTAAAATAAAATACTGTATACTATGAAAACATTTCTTTAAAATTTTTCATCATAAAATATTATAATATAATAAGGAATTCTTTAAAAATGAATTAAAATCATTTTTATTCTTTTTAAGAATATTTTAATTACATTGATGTTTACATTTACATTAGATCTGTTTTATAATTTAAACTTTAGTTCAACGACAATTTTTGAATTTTAAGATATTTATTATTATTATTATTACGAGTACTACTGTTAAAGATGATTATCAAATGCAGTATCATCAATGAAAATTGATGAATTTAAAATTCATTTTCAAAACATTTTTTTTTTTTTCTTTTAACTTTTTTTAACTTTAAAATTTGATCGAATAGTCAAAACCATGTAAATTATTTTCATTAAATTATTTAAAAGTATAGAAAAGAATATGAAAAATAAAATTAACCTAAAATATTTACTATATTTACATCCTTAAATTTGCATTCCAGAATGAGGAGTAATTTTTAAATAAAGTATATTACTTTAAATATCCCATATGACAGTGTTATAAAACAGTTCTTTCAAAATTAGCTATCATATTTATAAATTTCAAAATTAGCAACATTTTCAGGGCTCCTTCTTCCTGAAAAAAGATTAGTATCTTGTAGCCACGTAATCTTTTTTTTTTTTATTCTCGAAGTAATTTTTTTAAAATATTTTGTTTGTAACACGAGATTATGGTATAGCTCATTTAAAAAGAATTATCTTTCTTTAAAGAAAATTAAAATTTCCGAAATGGTTAATATTGACGACAGAAATAGCTATAAATTCTCTCACCAGATGTCTATGGACTTCAGCCAATCAATTAGTAGGTCAGATTAGGGTGTAAAGAATGACGTGTAGGACCAAAACAACGTTTGGTGAAAATAGTAAATCTTTATGAGACTGGGTCAGACAGCTTGTATCCTAAAAACGACGGGGTGAAGTCATTTAAGCTTATTTAAAACCCATACGTCTTTATATTAGGAAACGACAGGATTTGTTTATTTTCTTCATTTCAGGGTTGAGATGTACTTTTCATTAGTTTCGCTTGATTTGTAATTAATGTTTATAGAACGTTCAAGTAACCATTTAAGGTTTTTGCCCTTGATTTTTTTTTTCTTTTCCAAATTTTTAACTGGCAAGACTACCACATTTCGCTGCCAAATTCGCCTTCGAAAACTTCGCTTCCTCTATTACTTTTTTATCAACAACTTCGAATTCATCGTCCTTAGAAAAATTTTGATATTATTTACAGAATTTATTAAAATATCTTTATTAAAAATACATTTTTACTACTATAAAATAAAAAATAATTATTATTATTTTACATTATGTAAAATTTCAAAATAAAAAACAATAATATTTATAAGATTTCTTATGAAAGTAAATACTTATTCCTTCGATTCGGATATTTCGTTTTTAAATAAAATGATAAAAATCAAAATATGAAATGCCAACTTCAAGAGACTTTCAGAGAAAATGCGAGGCACGTGGCAACTAATATTTTTGAGGCCCTTCAAAAAAAAAAAAAAAAAAAAAAAAAAAAGTTATTTATAAAATTTATTGCTAGTTTATTGGAAAAAATAATATTTTTTTACTTACAAAAAAAAAGACAAAATTGACAAATAAACAATGGTAAGTGAACAAGAAACATGAAAACATTGATAATAGAGAACTTCAAATTTTGATAAACACTGAAGCTCGAACAGTATAAAAATATACAAAAATATTTTTTCTAACATATTGAGTTATAAATTGAGGCTCCTAATATCGTGAGGCGGGGGCAGCCGTCCCCTTGCCTCCTCTCTGATAGCCACTGCCAACTTCTATCGTGAAATCATACAATTAATTCTAATAATCTATTAATTACTACTTCATAAACTATAATGTCATATTTATCAACGCCTTCGCATTATAAAGTAGGACCAGTTCAAATTAAGATTATTTTAAGCCAGTTTAGAAACTAGGTTAAGCGATGCTAGATTACTTAAAATTAATTTTATTTATCATATTAATTTAATTAGAGATAAGTCTATCAGAAACTGTTAGGAAGAAACTGATTGTTTTTATAATGAAAATAACCGAATAAAATAGCAGTTATATGCTTTAATTTATTAACTATTGAATTAAATATTGCTTACATTATCTCCAACATTTTGTAGACCTATGAGTTTGATGGTGACTAGATTTTTTAAAAAATCTTTTAATATAAAATATATAGAATGTATTTGCTATTATTTTATTTATGTTTTTGTTTAGTGTATTCTTATTATATGAAAATATTCATATTCGAAATGAGGATTTCCTAATTGTAAGTAGTTCCTTTAAAGTAATCGCAATTATATTGATTAAAACTTTAATATTTACAATTAAATTCATTTGCACGTTTCGGAAATAACCTTGCAATTAATTAACACCAAATACAATAATGTGTTATAACGTTAATAACAAAAATTGAGATTGTTTAAAGACAAAAATTTCTAACATTTCAGCTTTATACAGTTTAATAATGTTTTTCTTCCACATGTTTTTCTCCAAACATAATTAAATCGTACAAATTATGATTTTAATAAAAATTATTTTCATTTTAATAACTTCAACTGTAAACTGATGGGTGAATTTTATTGCATGCGTTAGAAAAATATTTTTTATCTTATTTTTTACGAACTGTTTGTTCTCAAATTTGACATTTGATCTAAAAAGATCTGATTACGCTTTTATATCAGTATTTCTCAACCTGTGGATCACGATCCGTCGTGGTGTCATGAATCATTTTATTTATCATATTATTATTGGAAGAGAATCTAAGAGGATGATGAGCCGAAAAGACTTGAAAAACATTTTGTATAGAATGCAGTATAATGATTTCGTTGCTTATCCTGTAGTGTTAACAATATACATGATTGCATTTTTAACCTTAGGCCTAAATTACGGAAACTTCTTTCTGATGCACCTGGCCAATTTTCAGTAAGAAATTGTACATGATAATGCAATTATTAACTATCTGTGAACTTTTGAAAACAAAATAATCTCAAAAGTTCATAGACGATTAATAACCAAAAAAAAAATCAAAAGCTTCACAGCTTAGAACTTATGATTTTAAATTTTCGTAAATATAATAATTTTATAAATTATTTGCATTTATTTTTTATAAAAAAATATTAGTTTTTAATGTGTAATTTTAACAATGTATAAATAATTAAATGTGATATTGCAAAAAAGTTCATTTCTATCAATATAAATTTATTTAATTTCTATTTTTCCATATTTTTATTTAAATGAGATTAAAAATAACTCCACGAGAACAGAAAACTTCAATTTTCATTTAAATGCCTATTTATATATTTATACATATTTACTTAATTCGTTTAAATTGATTAAAATTGCACCCAGAATTTAAATTACCTCAATGATAACCTCATACCTCATAGTTTTATCATTATGTATAGGCCTAAGTTACACTTTTGGAACCTTTACTTTAATATATAATAATTGAATGAATAACTGAATGATTATTGCAAAAGCTTATCCTACTTTGACTCTGAATATTAAATTGATTATTCTATCACAAAAATCACAAAAGAAAATTCCCAGCAAAAATATATCATATAATTTAAAAAATAATCTATTAGTAATGAATTTTATACGAGTAGAGTCTAGAGCTCTAGACAATAAATATTTTTGGATATAGGAAATCCATTTCTCTTATTGTTAATGTTGATATATAATATATATAACTGTCTATTCTGATGATAGAAAAGCTACACGCAAAGATAATAAGTGAAGAAAAATAAATTAAATGAACTGCTGCAATACTATTTTCTCAAAAGTTCTTTGAAAACAAAAGTAATGATATATCCATGAAGGTTTGAGACACCATCATAATAGAATGGTAGTGCCTAGTGCTTTTTTAATAATTTTTATCCTTTGCATCAAAGAAATATTTGCATATCAAAATTTCTATGGAGAATTGCAGCGGCGTCGATTTTTAATTTTTGTCACGGGCAAAAAATTATCAATATCTAAGTATATTTTTACGAAAACTTACACAAAAATGAACAGTTATTTCGACATTAATGGTTACTGTATTTGCATTTATGATAATTTTTGCACTGTTAAATACAATATAAAATAACATGGGGACGAAAAGGTAGTTTTGCCCCTTGTTCAAATTTCCAAAGGGCGATTGTCACCGTTGTCCCCGTGAATACTACGCCTATAATTGAGTTTGGCATATTTGGCAGCTTGAAAAAGCTATCCTGTCTACAAGAATTTAATTTTATAATTTATATGCATTTGTTGTTATAAGATTTGACTAAGATACAGTTAAGTAATCGTCTTTAAAATTGATAGACCTTATTTCCAAAATTTATAAATATTGATTTTATTCATTATTATTTAGATAAGTTTTATAATAAACATGTTACTTTACTAGAGAAAACTGGAGTGAATGTCTCCAAGAAATATAACTGATAAACTATAGACGTGTAGATTAATTTTCTCGATCAAAATATTTTTTTTTTAATTCCAAAGTCCATTACTTAATTTATAATCAATATGTAAATTTATATCTTGTGGTGATGATATTTTATGAAGTTTTAATTATTAAAAGTATAACAATAATTTATATTTTATAAATGAGAGCACAGATTAATCTATCAAATTTATTCATTAATTTTACAAATCCATATTCTATATTATAATTTTCATCGAAGTCCAAAATACAATAGCTGTTAATAAATAATCACAGAAAATTTAAAATAATATCTGTAGATAAATATAGGTACTTTTAAATACTACATTTTAAAATTTTTGCCTTCTTTAAATTAAAATTTATCTTTAAATATATAATATCTTAAAATTTGATATTTTCTTATGCATAAAAATTTATTGAATTTACAGAAAATTCTTGGCTTCAGTATTTTTCAGATCACTATACTTAATTATTATATGGAAAAAATAAATAAATTTTATTACTTAAATTATATTGAAATATTTAAATTATTATTGCTTAATATGAAAGTTATCTTAAAATATGCATTTTCAGTATCTAAACTAACAAACAAG
>AYEL01073757.1:0-22620 GCA_000484575.1 Olivierus martensii
TATATATATATTTATAATATTATACTTGAGAATTTTTCAAGTTTCACAAAAATATTCTTAAACATTCGAGTAAAATATTGTATTCGACATTTAAAAATACTTTAATCTGTTTTAATTAAAAATATATTATTTTTTTCCTAAAATACTCACGTTTAATGTTTATACAAATAAATTCAATATAAAAAACTAATAAACAAAAATTATAAATTATTTTGAAATTTTTATAATGTAAAAATGCGTTCTTATATAAATTTACTTTAATTGCAAATTTTTTAATATTTTTTATTTACTTATATAATTACTGTTCCGTTATAACGGTATAATTTCGTTATTTAAGAAGATTTAGTGAAATAAAAAAAAAATTTCTTGCAACAAATCATTATTCAATAACAAACAAACTTGTTTTTCGTTTCTTCATTAATATTCTAGAACTTAACGTACTTAATGACATTACTTCCTTGCTCTGAATTCGTAAACAAGATAATGTTTCTACAAAAAAATTTATCGATTTCTTATTTAACTTTCGAGTAAAATATAATTAATAGATTCTAGAATATCTTAGTTTACATTTTTACGCAATAAGTGTTTACAAAAGAAGTATGTAAATATGTAAGTGTATGAAGTGTAGTCTATGGAATTTGATTGTTTTTTAATAAATTAATTCGGTTAATGAAATAACTAGATATTAATTAAATCTATTTTGAATGATTCTTATTATTAACTAATTATTTTAATTGTTAATTTTATTTATTTAATATCGAGATGAAGACGATGAAAGAATACAATTCTAAAATAAATGAAAAAGAAAAAAGATTTAATTAAAAGGCATTTATTAATTTTTCTTTTATCGATTGATTATCCAAATTACAAACGAAAGGAAATTTTAAATATATTTTCAGAATTTTCAACTATAATGGATAAAAACGCAAGATCGTATTTATGAGCATTTTATTCAGTAAAAGTTATAAGGAATCCGTAATTATTTCTATTCTGTTCTTATTTAAATAACAATATTTAGTTAAAAATAATTAGCAATCGCTGTTAATTAATCTTTACTAATCCTTTATTATTTAAGAAAGTACATTAATCAATTTTAACTTTACTTTTGTGTATCTAATCATTAATTTTGCTAATTAGAATAAAACAATCAAATTAAGTGTTGTTTAATTTAAATGATGGGCCGAATATATTTTACTTCCATACTATTCGTTAGTTTTAACGATTTGTTAACTGGCACGACATTCTTTTGAAGTATGGAATGAAATGATTTACGTAAAAAAAAGGATCGAAAAATGCCGAAACTGCAATACATGAAACTGAAATTTATATTTATGAATTTGTCTTTGGAGTTTTGTCGATAGATAAGATTTCAAAAACACTCATAAATACAGATTCAGACGAATAGATCTGTTTTTCAAATACAAACAATTTTTCACAATTTTGGCACAGATATGACTACACATATAAATCAAAAATTCGTGCTCTCGGTAGTGAATACTGTTCCTCCAATTTTTAATTTTGGACGCATTTTATATCCAATTGAAAAGCATAAAATAACTTTTCACATAATGCATTTTATCCCAATTGCTTTGATGCTTGCATTCGGAATGCTAAAAATGTTTCATTAATCTAACAAACAGTTTTTATCATCTAAAAATATTATTTAAAGGACTTGAGGCTGAAATTATTTGAGTATTACTGTAACCATTGGATCATTTTCCTAATAGACAAGTGATAGAAGATGATTTGATGACAAGTGATTTGATAATCTTATGCAATGTTTGCGTAATAAAAAATATATTCTAAAATGAGATGAAAAATTTTTTGCTTGAATCAAAATAACGATTGTTTTATATTATCACACGTATTGTGCATTACAATAAATATAAAAAATAATAGGGTGAAATCAAAATTTTATTTTTGTTTCAATAAATATACAAAAAATAAAGATTTTTAGTGAAAATAAAGTTTTATATTTCTAAATATCACAATAATAAATTTAGAAGAAAGAATTTCTCTAAAAGCAAGATTCTGCATTTTCTGTAATCCTTCTAATTCATCATCTCTGAACTTGTTTCTTAATTTCTTGTGATTGTGATTTCATATTATCTTCAACAATAAAGATACTATATAAATTGAATTCAATTACAGCATTGTAAATTTACATCAGGATAAACTGTAGAATTACCTGATTAATTCAATATAATGTTTTTAATTAAAACAGAAAGAACCACTCAGAGTTAACAGATTAAATCCTTTTATTTTCCAATATCACGATTCGTAAAAAAACAAAAAGTGACTGAAGTTCAAATTTTATATTTATTAAAATAAAATAAAAATCAGTTTGAGTAAACTGAGCAAAATTCCCATTGTGCATGATTTTTATTGATTAATTTAGCCTATTTTCGTTCTGAAAATAATAATTTTATTATGGTTACCTTAGGCACTTTATACGTTTTCAGTATTATGTTGGGCTGTTCCAATACCCAATACGACCTGAAGAGTTGAGGGATGGAATCGATAGGGAATTCCAGATTTCTCGTAAAAGATCCCAATAAACTGAATAATTCGGTCCTAGTTTACCCAGATTTTCGAAAAACTATTTTATGTTATTATTTGGCTGCCTAACAATAGAAAATGATTTTATGTTAAAAAAATTTTCTTAATTGAACAGGATGATAAAGATACCATTAAAAATCAGACGACTGGATACATAGTATTTTATTAGATCTTCAACTAGACTGAGTTCGAATCTGGGATCTATATTTTCATTTTTTTCAAAAAAAGTACGGGCTTGGCCCTCGATTTCCATTCTTCATATGTGATTCTTCACCTTCATTTATGATTATCCACAGTAGAATGTGGACCCTTGTAACTTCTGTTTGAAAACCGGCATAAATCTAGAAAGAATAAGATTTAACCAAAAAAGATTAAACTTTCTTTTAATGATTTAATTATACTTTTTAATAAATTGCAATAAAATATCCAATTTCATTTGCATCAAATCTTATAGCGATAGATAAATTAGTTTTGAAAATGACTTTTTTAATTGGTTCTTGCATAGTTAGATTTAAATGATACTATGGAAATATAGTACTTTAACCTTAAACAAGATTATTTAAAGTAGGCTATATCAGTACAATATTAACTTCGTTGATATACAGTACTATGTAGTCTAGTCTCGGATCACAAAATATTTTTTTCTCTACTAAATTAAAGTACGCAGCAATTTTATAGAAATTATGTCTATAAAAAATATATTTTGTGAATTGTTTAAAGTGCATTTTGATGGATAGCTTCTATATTTTTCGTGATATGTAAAATAATCAAGTAATATCGATAGATACTTTAAATATTTGACATATACAAATAAACAATGTTTATAATTTTGTATAGATATATTTAATATTGTTTTCCAATTCTTTATTGTTCGTGATTACTGTATAATAAAAAGCCATAATTATTTGTAGTTTCTTATTAAATATTTTATTTTTAATCTACATATCATTAAAATAAAGTTTAAATGTCAGTAGAAAATATATACATTATTGATTTTAAAATTTTTCTAAATTGTTTTGATAACCGAATGATGTGGTGTTTACGAATTATATATTCTATTATGACATATTAGCGACTTTTTTTCATAGCTAATTAAAGAGAATATTTTATTTTTTAAAATATTGTAATTTATATTCAAAGGATTCAATGAACATTAATCTATTTACTGTAACTTATCTAATGGGCTAAACGATGCAATGTTTATTATAACTAATTAATTTTAAATACAGCATTATTACAGCTAATATAATTGATCTTCTACAGTTATAGCTTATAGAATATTACAAAGTTATAACTTACCTTTATTAAAATGCTTAATATAAATTCTATTCAAACAGTATATTCATATCACATTTAAGTAGATAATAAAAAAAATTATATTATATTCAAAATCCTACTTTTTTATATTCTATATAATCTATCCAATTATCTGAAATAATAGTTTGATTCCGTTAAAAAAATACTTCCTTAGTTAAAAATAACTTTCTATAAGCAGTATGTTAATATAAAGATAAGGTTGAAAGAAATAAATGATAAATTTTGAGACAAACATCGTGATAGTATTTATTTTTTTATTTAAATAAAATTAAAGGAGTTTTAATGGGATCGATAAACTAATTTAATATTAACCGAAACAAAATATTTTTCTTAAAATAATTTATAATTTCCAAATAAGTTAATCATGAATTTAACGATAAATAAAATTATCTTATTTTATTTATCATTCAATTTCACGATAACTTATCTGCATTAACGATAAATAAATAAAAAATTTTATCATTAAGAGATGAAAAACAAAATATTTTCGAATTTTTATAATCTTGATTTTCCCTTAAATATTTATTTGTTTAATCTATGATAACATAATCGCATTTTGTAATTTAATAAAGATTATATATTGTACATCAATAATATAGCTGCAAATACGACTTTATTAACAGTGAAAAATTTAAAAAAAAAATTGATTTTCCAAGATGGAATAAGAATGATTGATCCATAATTTTACGAAATAATTAGTTAGGTATATATTTATTCCGCATAATAATTTTATATGACTAAAAATGAGTTAAATGAAAACCAAAAGCTTCTTTTATAAACTGATAACATACGCTAATCTAATCGTAGAAAAACATTTGTACATTATTAAGATAATCTAATAATAATAAAACCAATTAAAATATTTAGAAGTATTTGCATGTAGCAAAAACTTCTAAATATTTTAATTGGTTAAAGATTAAAAAAGAAGCTTGGTTTCATTTGAAATCAATTTTTGTTCTGGTTTTATTATGTGTTCTTTACGCACGAATTATTTTTATAGGATATCAGCTTTTTCATAATCCGAAATGTAAATAATTCCTGAAACATATAATGTGATAGCTCAGTAACCCAGGGGTCGGTCAGCAGCCACGGTCCACAAGCAACGCATATGTAACACGCACTAACCCACCAGCATAAACTGAGAAATATTCACATCCGGTACACAATAGAATTGAACTTCTGGTTCACACGTAATCACCCCTCAAATATTTAATATTTGAGAAATCCAAACTAAAGCAGTAAAATTTGATCGAACTGGATCAGACAGTAATTTTCGCTTTGCATTTTTTTCTGTATCGATGGAATAAAATATTCTATAACATTAGCGTGTAATATGAATTTCGATACCTGATTTAAAATTTTAATTGAGTGCAATAACATTATAAATTTATTTTTATAGATAATAAATATGTTTTGGGATTTGAAGACTGATACGTCGGGTTTTTGGCAGATAACACTTGTAAGAAATGGTCGTTTTGTAGCATTTTCCGGCCTGCACTGTAGTTAGTCACAACAGTTATGCTTCGATTTGATACAGTAAACGGCATAAATGAGAAAATTTTCCTCGTTTACCACACGATCAATTGATTATAATTTGCTACCATATAAAAGCCAATGCGTGTTACATTGCTACTGTTGAAAGCTATACTGTATTGCTTCATTGTAAAAGAATATCAGCAAAAGATCTATCTTCCTAATCCACTTTTAATGTTCTGTGGTAGTCTGACAATAATAAACGTATTGATCGTCTATCATGCTGGATCAGAAAGATCTTGGGATATAGATTGCCAATCAAAGAATATTGTTAACAGAAAAAAACTTTATAGCATTTCTTATAAAACGTTTGACAAGATGAGATCGACGACTGAAATAAAACATGAAATATGAAACGTTACATTTTCTTATTCATATTTATTGACAATTATTTAAGCTTGAAATATGAAAAACCAATAAATATACAAAACAAATTAAATTTGTGGAGATTTTATTTATTATATATTGAGCAAAAAATGAATACGTTATCAGATATTACTTGATTTAAATTTTAGATATTGAAGTATTAACATGATTAATTTTCAATAGGATTCTGAATTCAAACACAATGCTGCCATCTATCGGGATATTTAGTCGCTCTGATGTATAAACATGAATTTGATTACTTTTTTTGTTTTAATCGATCTGTTCAAACGTAAACAGTTTTAATTTTTATCATTTAAATAAACAATAAATAATTAAAAACATTGTAGCATTATAAGATTGAAAAACAGTTATGTAATTAATAATAGAAAAGATTAAGAAATATCGTAAATAAGTAGATGATTTCATCATGTTAATCAAACAAACAGATTTTAAAATCTAAATACAATAATTCAAATAAATGATTTATTTATCTGTCTGTTAAGTTATTCATATAAAAGCACACTTATCAAAAACATTTATATTATGCACATTTAATATCAAAATTCATGATAATAAAGTCTTCTATTCAAATAAATTCATGACAATTATGTGAATATATGAGTAAACATCTGGAAGTATTTATTGCAAGAGGTTACGACCGTGACATCATGACGTTACAAATGCGTAACAATAAATTCCTTCACAATATTTAATGTCACTATGACGTAACGGTGGATATAATTATTAATACGATATAAACAAATAAGAGAAAATTATGTGCCAGAAATTATAGGTGAATGAACTAATATAAAATAATATAATTTGTGATAAAATTAATTTAGTATAAATTAAAGAACAGAGTATGCAAATAAAGTAATCAAAATTTTTCAATTAAAAATTAGTCTCAGGTCCTCGAAAACAAAAGTGAAATTATAACTTTCCAGACACTCAAAAATCAGTTCTTGAAGATGATTTCTTGAAAGTATCGAAAATTATATTATTTTTTCCAAGGTATAAAATTATCCGAATTTGACACTATTTCGAAATTCGGATTCATCATTCGCATTTCTAATTTTCAATATATTAAATGTGATTCAAAAGTAAGCGTTTTCTGTTTTATAACTTAACAATTGAAATATCAATATTTTGATATTATATAAAAATAGACATCTATAATGTATATTCCTCCAGTTTTTCAGGGGGGTCCGAACGTGACCCGTTGAATCCTCATTTCAACTTTTCGGTTAGTAGGAACATCAAATTGCTACTAATTTAGATATGGAGGATATAATAAATGATTTTGCTACAAAAAAAATCGCTTCAAGTAAATTTTACATAAAGGTACTTGACTAATCTTTGTTTATATTAAGAAATAATTGTTGTTCTTTTTTTGTTTGTTTTTGAAAAAATGTTAAAAATAATTTTACGAAACTATGTATTTGTATTTTTAATAAATAAGACTTGTAACTTTTAATTTGCATAAATTGTTATTTTATTTATTGTAGTAAATGCTATATGCAATTTCTTTCAGTTAATTTTTAAGATCTTTTGCTGATATTCTTTTACAATGAAGCAATACAGTATAGCTTTCAACAGTAGCAATGTAACACGCATTGGCTTTTATATGGTAGCAAATTATAATCAATTGATCGTGTGGTAAACGAGGAAAATTTTCTCATTTATGCCGTTTACTGTATCAAATCGAAGCATAACTGTTGTGACTAACTACAGTGCAGGCCGGAAAATGCTACAAAACGACCATTTCTTACAATTCTAAAAAAAAAAAAAATGAAATGATTATTCAACATATTTCTAAATAAGTTCTTGATTAAAATTTTAAAACATACAGTATAAGAATTTTCTTTAGATTTTAAATTACTGTATATAAATAGATAACTATCTATCGACAATCTAATCGTTTTATAAGTTACATCTCATGATAAGTGATAAATTTTTTTACAGAAATTGCAATAGATATAGCATATATGTTTTCACCTTGTTATCAAAAAGATAATCAAAGTATAAACAAGAAACAAAAAACAAAGAAAAGTAATAGTATACAGAGTTGTATACAGAGTATTCGATAATTATAAAAATATAACTTGTATACAGAGTTTCGATAATTATAAAAATTTCAACAAAAATATGTTCAAATATACAGAGAAACAGAATAGTAATCATAGATAAACTTTATGATAATAGTAAAAATTATTTATGTTTATCTGAAAGCCATGGCCCTTCGTCGATTGAAAGGCCGCATGGAAGTGTGCTATTTTTACATTCTGGAGGATCTGGCTTCAATTCCCGAGTTTATATCTCTGAAGTGTTTTCAAGAGAGATCCGGATTCTGTTTTTTGAACTTTATCCTCCACCTGATAACTAAACCAGGGAAAGCAAAGAATATATCTTCTTTGTTTGAGAAAGTTTGTAATTTAACAATTTTTATTAATAAGTGGCGGGGACTATTTCAACCCGTTTACAGATTGATCCTTCTTGTCGAGTGATCAGCCGGACTGTAAAGGATGGGAATCATCGACTGAACCTTCATATTAGTTGTGAAAACAATCAAATAATTCAAAAGTTATTAGGCAGAAACTCCAAAGTTTGAATATTTGCCATTTTTAAATGACTGTAACTATGATTAAAAAATGCGCATCGATATCACTATTAATGATAGAAAATACTTATAGCCTACAGAATTATATCTGCCGGCAGTTTCAGAATTTTTAATGGTAGAAGCATTCTGTTATTGAAATCTTTGCGATGCATTATATAACTTTGAACCATTTAAAAAATGGCAGATGTTCACTTTTCTAACGGTAAGATATATTTTTTTAACATATCCTGAACTAATCATTAGATTTTCATGAAATTTAGCAGAATAATCAAGTTTTTGATGATTATCTATTATTTATCTTCAATCATTTAAAAATGGAAGATATCGAAACTTCAAAATTTATCACTAATAACTTTTGAACTATTAAGATTAATTAACTCTATAGATTCGTTCGCTTAAAATGGAGGTCATTCAAATTTATAAGGTTTCCTTATAATAATCATGGAATCATTAATTATATAATACATTTTTATGGCATCCAACATAAAAATTATCCCATTGGTGATGATTTTGATGACATAGATAGTATCTTTAATAAATTGCAAACTAAAGAAAACTTTCGGAAAATAAGGCAAATAGTTCTTTCCAGAAATGCTTATCCGCATATAAATGATCTTTTAATGTTGTTAATTAACAATAGTAGAAATTTTGTATAGCTTATATTCTTTTATTATCATTTTATTGTTATTTAATTAAACATATTCTTTCACTATATAGTGTAGACCGGATGGTCGCATGGTAAAATTGTGGCTTATCACTATGGAGGATCCGGGTCCCACACCTCCAGTTTTTCATAAAGGATTCGAGCCCGGGCTGTTGAATCCAAGTTGTTTGAATCCCATTCTTCAATCTTCCGGTTGTCTCCATCATGGCTGTTGGTCAGCCTGGGATGGCTCTAAAAATGCCCACCTCCAGATAAAGTATCTCTTGTGCAATATGGCGGCTTAGTCGATCACCGTCCTCCACAATCCGGCTGATCCCTCCGCAGGGGTGGACAACCTGTGGAAGGGCTTGTTTCGCCCTGTCACTTAGTATTATTAGTTGTGATGTTTCCGTCGACTAGATAGCCACGTGGTAAAGCAGTTGTTTGATATCTGGGAGGATCCGGGTTCAATTCCAGGACATACGATAACCAATTTTTCAGGAGGGTCCAGTTCCGGCTCATTAAACCTCATCCTTCTACCTTCCGATTAACTCCATTCTAAGTGTTGGCCAATCTGATGAGGCCTAAAAGTAGTGTCGCCAATATATACGTGATTCGGCGATATAATTCAAAACTAATCAAACTAACCGAATCATTTCTGCACCCAATTGCCTAAAAAATAAGCTAACATTTTAATAAGTAATTTTGAAAAAACTAACAGGCTACTTTTCGAATATGTACTTTTTTTCTGTCTGGTTTCATGCCGCTTTCTACTCAATGAGTACTAAGTAGCAAGGCATTTCCATGACCATCATGGACGCCTAAACTCTTAGGCTGAGATCAACTTTCAGGTGAGAATGTGATTCAATGACCCGGGCCCGGACCTTTCCTGAAGGTGAGACTGGGAATTGAACCCGGCTTCAGAGTGGACGCTTAGCTTTTACCGTGGCCATCCGGCTGATGAACATGATCTTCACAGTATTGTATTTTGGAATTAAAGATATGGATTAAATGTATTATATATATCAAAATCATTTTCAATGTCTTAACCTCTTTCTCTTTAGTTTTACGCCGGCTGGATGGCCGCCTGGTAAAGCTGCGGCTTACCAGGAGATAGGATATAGATCCAGATCCAAATCCAAGTCCCACACCTCCAGTTTTTCAGGACGGGTCCTGGCCCGGTCTGTTGAACTCCATCCTTCAGCCATTTGGTTGACCCCATCAAGGATGTTGGCCAGCCTGTGATGGGCTCTTTAAGTGGCCGCCGCCAGATACAGAATATCCCATGAGGGTCGGCCGGATTGGCCGCGTGGAAACGCTTCGGCTTTCCACTCTGGAGGACCCGGGTTCGAGTCTCGGGTCTCACCCCTTGAAAATATTTATCATGGGGTCCGGGCCCGGCCCGTCGATCCCCGTCCTCCACAATCCGGCTGACCCCTCCGCAGGGGTGGGCAGCCTGTGGAAGGGCTTGTTTCGCCCCGCCACTTAGTATTCTCCCTGAATGGAAAGTGGCGTCATCTGTTAACAAAAAAAAATATCCCATGAGGATATGGCGGCTTAATTCAAAACTAATCAAACTAACCTTTAGTTTAGTTACTACCTAACCTTTAGTTTTCCATCGCTTTCAATTCTGTTGGATTGTATCCATCACTTTGTTTGGTATTAAACAGCAATAACCCTCCATGAAGAAATAGCCCTGCTACATCGGATTAATCTAATGCCTATCACGAGTCCAAATAAAGAATGAGAATCAATAACTCAGGCTCTGATCTCTCATGAAAAATATTAATTGTGCCAAAATTGAACCTGTATCTTCTTAGTGCAAGCAAGCACTTTATTAATTGGTTAGGTTGGTTAAGCCGCCATATCACACGAGGGATATACTGTATCTGGCGACGGTCACTTGTAGGGCACATCACAGACTGGCCAACACCCATGATTGGGTCAACCGCATGGTTGAAGGATGGGATTCAACGAGCAGGGCCCGGACCCTTCCTGAAAAACTGGAGGTGTGGGACCCGGATTTGAACCCGGTCCTCCAGGGTGGTAAGCCGCAGCATGCAATCATCCGGCCTTTTATTAATTGGTAATTCAGTTATCTCTATGATGAGTATGATAAAAATTAATCAAATATTTTGAAAATTATTAGAGAAACTCTTTAAATAACTTTTAAACCGAAATTTTAATATCTGCCATTTTTAAATTATTAAAAAATAAAAAGTTAATAATTGTACCATCAAAACCGTCTGCAATGATTTGATCTTCCTATTAAAGTTCATAAAAATTGAATAATTAATTCAAGACATATTAAGCGGCATCTCAGAAATTTGAATCATTTCTGAAATACTCTCTTAATATTTTATTCATTCATTTTTAAATGAATGAACATTGAATGATGAAGTTTCGAGATTATCATTAATGGCAGAACATCATTATCAACTTTCATGAAAATCTATTATAAGTACAAAAGTTATTTGTGGGAAATACAAAGTTAGCAGAAGCATGGTCTATAAATATATATGGTCCTCCCATTTCGACGCCATTGGTATAAGACTTTTTGTTATTAAATTCCATCACTAGAGGGCGCTGGTACAACCTACTCCGTGCAATTCGTACTTGTAACATTGGTTGTTGTATAGAACTAATTTTATTTTTTGACCAAAAATGCCATATTGTTTTGTTCCTGGCTGCAATTCAGGATATAAATCCTGTAAGGAAAAACGGGAAAAAAATTTTTTTATAAATAAACTTAATTTAGATTTAATAAATAAAATTATATAAAACTCATTACAGAAACATAATAGAATTTTACATTTGGAATGTTTATGATCTTTATTTGGAGTGTTTGTTTTACAAATAACAAGAATACTTTATTCACTATTATATATGACATCCAAACATATTCAGCGATCATGGGGTCCGGGCCCGGCCCGTTGATCCCCGTCCTCCACAATCCGTGTACCCCTCCGCAGGGGTGGGCAGCCTGTGGAAGGGCTTGTTTCGCCCCGTACATAGTATTCTACCTGAATGGAGTGTGGCGTCATCTGTTGACAAAGTTAGTATTCTCCCTGAATGGAAAGTGGCGTCATCTGTTAACAAAAATAGTATTCTACTAGAATGGAGTGGCGTCATCTGTTGGCCAAAAATAAAAATAGCTATTTACCGCTAGCAGGGGTGGACAGCCTGTGGAAGGGCTTGTTTCGCCCCGTCACTTAGTATTCTCAAATAGCCTGTGGAAGGGCTTGTTTCGCCCCGTCACTTAGTATTCTCCCTGAGAAAAGTGGCGTCATCTGATAACAAAAAAAAATAGGCCGGGCCCAGACCCCTCCTGAAATACTGGAGATGTGGAACTGGAATCATAGTAAATATTAAAAATGCAGATAAAACTCATTTAAAATGACCTGGTAAATTTTGGCGCCGAATTGTAGCGCCAATATATTGTAGCGATCGGTGGCCTTAACTAACTGCTTACCACTTTTGCATACCTTTTTATTGAAATCTATTATTCGTGATGAATTAAGATGCTTTATACTTTAAAAATGGTTATTAACTGACAAAATTAAAAGGTTTCGTGCAATTATATTATAAATTAAAGCAAAATTTGGTATAATTCTGAAAACAATGCAAAACTATAACTCTACCACCATCCGCTAGTAAGCGCTAAAGTCGGTGCTACTCGTACTTCCATTGGAGATGGAAAGCTTAATATGTACTCGCTTTGATTATTAGTATATTGAAAACTATTTAAATTGGATCATTGTTAATGATATAACGATCCTATTTTGATAATTTCAGATATCAAAAAGAAGAAAAAAAAACAAATAATAAATGTACCGTTCCATAATAGAGTTCGTCTTCTACTCCAACAAATACGGTAAATAATTAAAATATGGAAAATGGCCGCTGGAAATAATAATTTTTGAAACTGCGGTTGGGAATTTTTATTCGGCACGACTGCCGGCCGCTACTTATTGGCCAAATATTTCCGTCTCGCCTTACTATTACTACCAAAGTTGTAGATAGGTTTTAAACGGTCCAGTCGGGATATAGGGCCAATTTAGATGGGGCGGGTGACGTCTTTTCGGACATCCAATCCCAATCCGCTTAGTTTCCTCCGGTGAGAGAGCCATTAATTTTAATCCAGACGAGTGTCCATATTTTTCCACGGCCGGTTTATCAATTTTTAAAGGGATAAATATTGTTTAGATTATTTCGACATTCGGGTGTAGAAATACTCCGATCGATATCTTTCAATTTAACGGCGGCTGCCTACTTAAGGAAATATTTCGACATAAACGTAATTATGTTACGTTTGGGGCTATGTGGTGGGGCGAAACCAGCCCTTCCACCGACCGGCCCGATGGTGGTGGACGGGAACGTAAGTCCGTAGAACATTAATGGGCCCGACGCGGCATCTATCCCCCGCCAGTATTTGGCCCATGGCCGCGCTTTGATGGCAGCCTTCTTTCGAGAGTAGCGGGCCCGACTGGCCGAAACTGCTCCTCCACCGGGGGACTGAGCATCGGAAACCCTCGTCGCTTAGTCACCGAAGAAAGGAAAGTGCCGTGCCAACTGGTGGGGAAAATCTGCCCGATGGTGTTGAACGCAACGCCGCTATTACAAAAGTCGGCCGAGTGGAAACGCTTCGGCTTTTCACTCTAGAGCGGCCGTTCTTCACCGTATAATCTCGACTTTGTATATTTCTTATTGGTGGTACTGATATTTTTGATTTCGGTGATACGTGTATATGAAAAGATCAAAAACACTGTTCTAGAGTAGTCTGTGTTTCCCGACCGGCACACCAGTTGGGAAAGACAGAAAACTCTGACTCGCTTCTCGATCCCCTCGTTGGGAAAATTCTTTACGTTCCGGGACCAGCCATCGGTTCCCGTCCTCTACCATCCGGTCACAGTGGACAATCGGCGACCGAGTGGTTTTTTGATAACTCTTTCGAGCGGAGTGAAAAGAACCCTTCTGTCGGCTTCTCCGTGATATTTCCCGGCGAGGGACCGTAGAATCGAACCAGAATTCTCCAGAGAGGAAATCCCAAGTGTTACGCCAACCGACAACCGGATGGTTTTTAGGCATATTTACGTCCCTTTCCAATCGGAGATTACTAAGGGGCGGGCCAGTTCCAACCACGGGCTGCACCCACACCGTGCGGGCAAACCGGATGGCCAAGGACGGGCCCACAACTCCAAAAAACTTTTTAAATGGCGGAGTCGGAACGCGAACCCGGGTCCTCCCGCGTGGCCAACGCGTGAGGACCCGTGTGGTGGCCGAGATAACCAAATCCGGCTTTGAACCTAACCTAACCTTTATAAGAGGCGGATGTGCATGACTCGAGAAAGCTAGTATAGTTTGTAGAGATATGTATGACGCCTGGCATTTGTGTGCTTTTTTTTCCTCTCTCTCTCTCTTCTTTTCTTCCTTGGGTACTTCCATGCTGTTACAAGGATACGAGCGTGATATTATTGTTATTTTGTTGAGAATTTATTAACTGATATAAATGTTTGATTTTATAAGTATACTGTATATTTATAAATAATACTCAGGATATAATTCATAAAATATAAAGTGAGAATAGGAATAAGCTTAGGAATGATTGTTTTGCTAATTGTAAATCTTTCAGATTTAAATTTAAAATATTTCAAGCAAACTTTTGCAATAAAATTAAAAGAAAAAAGTTAAAAATTAATTATATTACTTTTTAGCAATCATAATATTTAATTTATTTATAATTTTGAAGAAAATTCCAAATTTTCATTATCTCATACAAAGACAAATATTTATCAGATTAAAATATATTTGCCTCTATCTTTTCGGAAACCATCTTAAACTTTTCCTTTTAATTACGATATTCCTCTTGTTTATTGTCACGATCTTCACTAGTGTTAATCTCCTCTTCTTCTTCATTATTTTCATCAGTATAAGGTGCATAATCATCAGAAAAATCTGTTATATTAGATTCGACATCAGGTGATTTCACAGCAGGTTTAGTGCAATATTCTTCTATTGTTGAAGGGATGACGATCTTATCCTTTTCTGCTTCTATTTTACTTTCCAATACTTGATTCTTAATAATTTCTTCATATTCCTTATCTAATCCTTTTGATTCTTTCCATTTTCGATACATAACGGAAGCGTCCACATTAGCTGGAGAATTTATATTTGGTTCATTTAGCAAAGAAATAACACTCAACAATATAGTTCTCACATTTTGAGTTGGATTCCAACGTTCGCATGGCAGTTCACCACTTTGAGGGTCGTCTACTGGAGGATGAAGAATTGATATACAGAGATCTCCATTTTGATACACATTTGGATGCCAAAAGTTATTCATAAAGCGAATGGTTGGAGGAGAATAAGGATAATCGGGAGGAAACTTCATCCGTGCTTTAAAATAGCCTCCTTCGTACAGAGTATGTGGTGGTCCAAAGATGGCTACTTCCCATTCGGACAGAACGCTTCCATCAACTAAGTTAACTCGAAAACCTTCAACTGGCTCCTTCTGTAAGCTTTTAAATTCGATATTCAGCGCGTTTAATGCACTGTGTGTCATTTGGGATGCCATAGTTTTATCTGCTCTTTTGTTTCCTTTTAACTTGTTAAAGTAAAAAATATTATAATCTAATAATAAGCTAAAAGCTTAACAAACAAAATTGAATATTCTTAATAAAGTGACTTTTTTTTGGAAACAGATGTCGCCACTTTTCACTCAGGAAGAGCACTAAGTGCCGGACGAAACAAGTCCTTCTACAGGTGTCCGCCCTTTCAGAGAAGTCAGTTGGATTGCGGAGGACCGGAATTAACGGGCCGAGCCAGAACCCTATAATAAATATTTCCAAGAGATAGGACCAGAGAATCGATCCGGGTCATCCTAAATGTAAAGCTGAAGTGTTTCCACGCGTCCAACCTGGCTGACTAATAAAATGAATGTATTATTTGTCATTATTCTATTTACATTAGTTTCATCCCTCGTTTTTATGTTGTTTTCTAGCTGGAGCTTCTATGCTTCAAGATCTTTCCAGAATCAAGCATGGGTTGCTCAGATCCATCAAGGAATCGACCAAAAGTGAAGGATGAAAATTGTGAGCCAGGACTACTGTACATCTCTTCTGAACTCAATTCGAATTCTTTAAGTAGATGTTTAATATTCTTCTTCCTGTCTAGTATGTATATAATCCAAAATCAGTGCTTTAAAAAGTTTTTTTTATCTTTCAGCTTTTCAAATTTGACCGAAAATTTTCATCAGTCGATAGCCTATAATAATCTATTGCTTGCACAGATTTGTGATTGCTTAATTAGTTAGTGTGGTTAAGCCGCCATATCGCACGATGGATATTCTATATCTGGCGGCGGTCACTTATAAAGCCAACACCCATGAAGGAGTCAATCGGATGGTTAAAGAATGGGATTCAACAGGCGGGCTGGACCCTCCTGAAAAACTTGAGCTGTGTGACCTGGTTTGAATATGGATCCTTCAAGGTAGTAAACCATAGCTTTACCATGCGGCTATCCGGCCGACTATAATAATGGATTACACTTCCAAAGTTTTAAGAAGTTCTGGGCTCAGATCATTGAACACTATCCTTTATCTGTTAACTAATCTCATCATGAATCAGGGAAGCCCATGGTGATCATTGAAATGCTTTACCGCTTAGTCACTTGCAGTTGATTAAGTTTTAAGTTACCCGTGACACTGAATTACACAAGGGATTCTATTGGCAACAGCCACTTTTTCAGTGGAACACAAATTGGTCAATATCTATAGTCAATTAAGCGGAAGATTGAATGCAAATCCAGCTCTGGTTATAACAGTACTTACAATTAGTAATATTTTAAGAATAATAAAATTAAAATTCAGATAATATTTAAAATTGAAAAAATATTTATTGTAATTTTAATAAACCAAGAAACTTTCTTTTTATCTATGTGTAATTTGTTTTTCATTGTTAGTTTGATCTGAATTTATTAAAAATCAATATCAAATTACAGACAAGCTAGTTTGAAAGAGAATCACATTTTACTATGTATCAAAACAAATTTTTGGAACATCTATTGAATAAATTCAAATCACACTTAAAATGAGAAAAATTCTTAATAGTTAAAAATTGAATTTGTATTTAAATTTTAAAGTTATAAAAAATATTTTAACAGATATAAATATCTAAATTTTAATTTGATATTCCAAAAATTTTTCTCAAATTTGGTATAAATGATCTTAAGAAAACTTCATAAAAATTATATTAATTAAGATAAAGGCTGATTATATTTATTCTGGAAACCTATATAAAGACAACTGCATTACTGAAATTATATTTAAATTATATGTAATAATAAATCCTTGATCTATGTATGATTCTCTACAATATTAATTAAAAACTACAACAAAGCACATCAATATTGTTTCAAAGAATACATTCTTGTTTTTCCTTCAAATTAGTGTATTATTCCTCTTTATACAGTGAAACGTCTCTATGTTGGACACGTTTGGTTCCTTCAAAATGTGTTCAACTTAGAGAGGTGTCCAACATATACAGGTGTCCAACATTGACAGGTTTTACTGTATAACTATTCAATCAGAAATTTAAATATTTATGCATGATTCTGGAAAGCATCAGTAAATGAAAAATAAAAGTTTTTGCAAATTATTGGTAAGTAACAGAATTTGCTAAATTAATACTTATATTAATTTAGCAAATTGTCCTTCCTTCCTTACCAATAATTTGCAATAGATAATTTTTATTGAATAAAGCATTCTCTTATTGCTAATAAGATGAAATTAATTGGATAAAGAAATTTATATATGTACCACCATGAAATAATTCAAATACTGATAGAAATTTCTCTAATATAAGCAATAGACTGAATCAATGCTGTCAACTCTTATTTTTTTAATAAAACCTCAAAATTCATAGTTTTCTGTAATGAATTCACTAATTTTGTATCACTAAATATGTACAATATGGTAAGTGTCAACTTTATCATAACTTAGTTATAGTGATAATTATTTACATTTAATTTTATATGCAAAATAAAATAATTTATTTTTCCCTTCTTTTTTCTTAATATAAAAACTATGGTTTATATGTGTCATATATACTTGTGCATAAGTTGAGGATATTTTCTAAAAAATAATTTTGCAGAATGCTATAAGTTTATACATGGGGTGGTCAAAAATTGTAAAATTTTTCATAAGAAAAAACTCAATGGGATGGCTGACACTCAGTCACACCATGTTCCTGTCATGCCTTTGTACCAGTCATGTGATCTTCCATACTGTTGTACCAGTCATGCCTTTGTACCAGTCATGTGATCTTCCATAATTGTTTACTCAGACACATTTCTGCTATTGTTCTCAAAGTTGTGATGAAAGATCACAACTTTGAGAACAATAGCAGAAATGTGTCTGAGTAAACAATTCATATAAATATAGGTCAAATTCTGAATGATTTCAGAACTATAACTAATTTAGTTGTAAAAGAAGGTTATGTAGAAGTAGACCTGTATTTGGTAGTGTTCATTCTTAAATTAATATTACATGCTTATAATAGGTGTTCAAAATACCATCTTCCACTTCAATACATAATACAACTCATCAGTGAGTTGTATGAGTGCTCATTTTAATTTGTTGTGTTTGTCTTTGATGAATGTTGCAATATCCAAAATGTGATCAAGCAATGCTTGTTATATTTCCGTCTTTCTCTTGCAGACCACCACTTTCATTCACCTCTATAAGCAATAATTTAAAGGATTTAGATCTGGAGATCTAGGTGGTCAAATACTACCAAAGGCAGGTCTGCTTCTTTATAGCCTTCTTAAAAATTAAATCAGTTATAGCTCCAAAACTGTTCAGAATCAGACTTATGTTTATATGGCTTTCTTTTTTCAGACAGATCTCTGCTTTAGATTCCCAAAGTTGTGACCTTCCATCACTACTCACCCTATATATAGTGTTTAAAAAAAAGTCACATATTTTCATTGCAAGTAGTATCAACCAAAGCAAGGGAAAAAAGTCTAGTGAACATGTCTAAAATAAATAAATATTGAGGTATGGGCCAATCTTCATTGTCTCTATAGGAGGTGTTCTATGTGATTCCCATTCATTATCATAGATTCTTCAGTCCTACATCCCAGAGAATCATGCATTCTTGTGAACACATCTGGATACTATCAAATATGCTGACACATAGTAAATATACACTCTTGCAATGTTTGGATGTCATTGATGTATATTGAATGAACTAGTCTTTGAATATCATATAGCCAAAAATCTAAGGTCAGAGGATCAGATAGACCAAACTACTGGACCTCCCCTGGAACTGCAGTAAGAAGATAGCCCAAAACATAACCAACAATACAAAAATGACACAGATGTTAAGTAAGAAGATTGCTTATTATCTTCAAAGATATTAACTGTAGGCCTAACATTTATTAGAGCTTTGTTTTGATGAATATTACCTGCTGTGAAAATATATAACCATATTTTAAAATACCTTGTAAATATCCTTGTACATAAATTAATATTTTTGTAGGTATTTAAATATTAGATACTGCACAAATATGATCAAAAATATATAAAGTGGTCATGTTACATCTTCTTTGTACTAGTAGCATGTCTTATAAAAATGGCTGGATCCACTATATTAATTTTAAAAATGCCTATTTCTTCTTGATTATATTATTAAAAATATGCAGATGCATATGACTATTCATATTTAAATAAATTCAAAAATATTAATTTACTGGGCATTTCACAAATAGAATGGGGAATGTATAGATCAATCTTTATTAAATATGATGACCATTAATGCACATATCATCAGTTAATACTAAATGGAAATATAGTAATCTCTGATGTTTCTGATCAACAATTTGTGCATTTTCAGATACAGTGGGTGATTGGTTAATGAACATAATCCGTTCCAAGATAATGTTCATTATCCGAATTGTTCATTAACCGATCATCGATTTACCGTAGATTTTTATAGGAATTTGATTAATTCATTCTGGAGACCCAAAAAAACATAAATAAAAAACACTACATTTATTTATATGTAATAACAATAATATATATATATACATAATCTTGCTCTTATATGTAATAACAATAGTATATACATACAGTAGAACCTGTATAAGACGACCACCTCCGGTTCCAATCAAAATTGGTCGTTTATACAGGTGGTCAGCTTATACAGGTTAAATATAATAAAGCATGCTTAAATGAAATAAAATGATTACGCTTTAATAAAATCGAAACGTATGCTTTTGTTACAATTTATAATACAGTTTATCATTTATTCAAACACACAACATATTTAATTAGTATGGAAAAAAATACCAATAGTGCTTTGTCACATTCCATACGGATATTTTATAATTTCTACGGAAAAGCAGTTTTTGATGTTTAATTGAGACAACAACAATTTTTCATTATTTTCAATTGTTTAATTTTTTCTTACATTTTCACTAAAGATTATGATTTTCGTTGTTCCTCCATTCAGTCAGAATTTCTTTTTGAGACAATATTTTGCAGGATCTGTGTTTTTCTCACGTTAAATTTTTCTGTTAATGCTGGTTCTTTTTTTAAGCATATTTTAAGCCCCCTTTCCAATCAAGGAGATTACTAAGACGGCGGGCCAGTTCCAACAACAGGCAGCACCCACATCCGTGGAGGGGGGACGGATGGTGAAGGACGAGGATCACCGAGCTCGGCGCAGTACCCCGAAAAAATCTGGGACCAGACCCGGGTCCTCGCTATATATCATTCTCGTGTATGATGGGAAAAATTCCTACGGTGCAATTTTTTCAATTGCAGTGGTTTGACTTAATGAAATTTAAATTTAACAAAAAGATACAGATGTAAGCAATAAAAATAGTCAATTATTAGCGAAGTTAAAAAATTATGGTCTTCATAGATGATTTCACTTTATGTTTAGTCAAGCTGTTTGGTCTACTAAAATGATGGTCGTGGTCGTCTTATGATGTTGAGAGGAGGGCGGTGTATTTTCGGGGAAAAGTCAACGCTTTTACTTTTTGTTGTTGAGATTTGTAGGCTCCATCCTGTCAGCCAGTGTTCTATTGCTGAAAATGCTGCTTGTAATCTCCTTTGTGTTCTCTCCTGATTTGACCCACTCGTGAGGATGAAGATGTCGTCTGCGTAGGTGAAGCATTGAACGTCTCGCGGGATGATTGTCCAGATGTCCATTAAGTAGATAATAAATAGGATTGGAGCTAAAACTGTTCCCTGCGGTACGCCATGACGCCAGTCCCGAGGAGATGACAGTACTCCTTTCCATCGAACTCGAAAAGTTCGGTCGCAAATAAAATCGGTACACCACTTGAGAAGGCGACCGCCCACTCCGATCTGGTGTAGTTTAGCTAGCAATGCTTGTTGATTAATTGAGTCATACGCCCCTTCTAGGTCCAGTGATATCTGTAAAACAATATTGACTTAATACTTGTCTTTATTTAAATTAATGAAAAAAAACAAATCTATTAAGGATATTTTCTTTTTAAAGTGGTTTTTTTTGCAATTAGGATAGAGCTTTCTATGCTCTTGCACACAACGTAGCAGAAATTGTTTCTGCTCTTTTTCGGCGGTGATCAATCCATGAAAATCTTGCCGTTTACAGCCTTCAAAGATGACACTTTTCTCTGGGCTTCCAAATAGGCTGTATTTTCCTTCCATAAAGAAACGCTTTCATGCAAAAAACTGTCGTCAATCTTCAAGCGGGAAAATAAGTACGTACTCCTTTTCGATACAAAATCCTCTAAAGATTTCCCTAAAACAAAAATTAATAGGTAGGTACAATTATTGTTTAAAGCCGTAGCATACAACGGATTGTGTGCTGACAGCTTAAGAGAAGATTAAAAATATTATTACAATAAAACCTTACCATACAAAGAATTTAATATTTCTTCCTTAGATGGAATGTATCTCTTTCCTATAATATCTTTATCACATTCTAAAATGGAAACCATTCTCATTTTCGTTTGGTCATCCACTTCTTCACCGAAGAATCCTAATACATCAATTTCATTAGACCAGGGCCCGCTCTAGGGGCCGGCAACCGGGCATTTGGCCGGGGCGGCAAATCTAAGGGGCGGCATTTTGATTGTGAATGTGACAAAATAATTATAAGTTAAATAATTAATCGAAATTTATATTTGTCGATTTTTTCTTTGACTAAAATTACCATGCAATTTATATTTATCATTATTTTTTAGCCTAAAAGCTAAAAAAATATTTACAATCCTTAATTCTGAAGAAAACAACCATAAAAGAGCGGCATGCTTAATTAAATAACAAAAAAAGATTAGATATCTAAATCGCGTACCGCATAGAACAGCACGCAGAGCGCTGCGTGAACTTATTATTGACTTGTTTATTACCTCTAATTATAAGAATGCGGTTTCGTTACAGAATAGCATTGTTCTTGCTAATATATCGGTAATGAAACGTAGTGTGGCCGAAATAAATTGTCACAAGGCAATTATTATTTACAAGACAATAACTTTATTAAAAGAAAAAATAAACCAAAGGTACATCACGAAGCGGTCTTCTCCGCTATAACTT
>AYEL01073758.1:0-14359 GCA_000484575.1 Olivierus martensii
CCCCCAAATTTGTTTTGGCTCTAGAGGCCAAACGGTGGGGGTGCAAACGAAATTATTAGAAGTGCAATAGGTGCTAACGAGGTGCAAACGAATGCAAAAGAAAAAATTTAAAAATTCAAAAGTGGGGGGCCAACTTCACACAGGTGGTTCCAGCGTCTAATAAAATTTCGAACTCTGATGTCATAAAACGGTCTTTTTGCTGCGGTTTGGCCGAACTCTTTAGTTTCGATTCGAAGGAACCGAACTCCCTCTAAATATTGTTGTAAAAGTGCTCGCTGTAAAAGCTTTTAATAGCTGCACCGATAGTTCTAGTTGACATTATAATGGTGAAAACAAGTACAATAGCTGTTTGAATTTATAGAAAAATATTTGGAAATTTTATAGTTCAGTGTGATTTGTTAATTTTTAAAGGTAAGTACATCTGTATAAATTAATTAATTTAATTATAAGTTTAAAGTTATTTTGCTAAATTCTCTTTGCTTTTTAAGCGATAGGCAAACGAATTTTTTAATCAAGTGGTCTGTAAAAGTTTGCAGAAATAAAAGTGAGGGAAAAAGTTTCTTTGATTTTAGCGAGAAGTGTTATCGTCCGTAGTCCTTCGCTACTAACACGCTACTTCCACCAATTTTGAACAAGTGTCAAAACAAAACTTCTCCATTATCTTTCTCGCTAGTGTTTTCTTTTTTTTTAATAGTAGCTTTATACTATGGATGACCCTTACCTTCGGTTATTCGTTAAGACAGAATTTATCGAACTAACACCAACTAAATCTTTCGCCACAAATCGTGTAAACCAGCCTTGACGATTCGACATGTTTTACCAGCGCACTCCCCTCGCGATCCTCACAAAAGTAAGCATATAATGAACATGTGGAGGGAGGGCCACATTTATATTTTTGGAAGACCTAGACGCAACATCATTATGAAGCCCCAAAATAACAAGTCTATTTCAATTTCAATCTCAATTATGAATTTAATATTTAAAAATAAGTACTTTATTTGCAATTATTAATTATTTTTGCAATTACACTTATTTTGTAATTATTTTGAAATTACCCGGGTTGTTTTTTATATTGTTGTTTGTGAGGACTAAGGTTTTAAAATGTGACCCCATAGTGAGGCCCCAGCTTGCACTTAATGCGCCTTATGGTAAATGCTGCCCTGTGTGGACGGTAAATATGGGAGAAGAAGGAACAAGGAAAGAGTGGAGAGAACAAGTGAATGAGTATCTGAGAATATGTAGGTTTCAGAGTCTTTATAAAAGGGTGGCCGTCACCAGATACAGAATATCCCATGAGGATATGGCGGCTTAATCAAACTAACCTAACCAGGTTCGGATTTACCAATAGGCCGACTATCTTGTTTCGCCCCGTCACTTAGTATTCTCCCTGAATGGAAAGTGGCGTCATCTGTTAACAAAAAAAAAAAAAAAAAAAAAAAAGAAGAAAATTCCAAATTTTCATTATCTCATACAAAGACAAATATTTATCAGATTAAAATATATTTGCCTCTATCTTTTCGGAAACCATCTTAAACTTTTCCTTTTAATTACGATATTCCTCTTGTTTATTGTCACGATCTTCACTAGTGTTAATCTCCTCTTCTTCTTCATTATTTTCATCAGTATAAGGTGCATAATCATCAGAAAAATCTGTTATATTAGATTCGACATCAGGTGATTTCACAGCAGGTTTAGTGCAATATTCTTCTATTGTTGAAGGGATGACGATCTTATCCTTTTCTGCTTCTATTTTACTTTCCAATACTTGATTCTTAATAATTTCTTCATATTCCTTATCTAATCCTTTTGATTCTTTCCATTTTCGATACATAACGGAAGCGTCCACATTAGCTGGAGAATTTATATTTGGTTCATTTAGCAAAGAAATAACACTCAACAATATAGTTCTCACATTTTGAGTTGGATTCCAACGTTCGCATGGCAGTTCACCACTTTGAGGGTCGTCTACTGGAGGATGAAGAATTGATATACAGAGATCTCCATTTTGATACACATTTGGATGCCAAAAGTTATTCATAAAGCGAATGGTTGGAGGAGAATAAGGATAATCGGGAGGAAACTTCATCCGTGCTTTAAAATAGCCTCCTTCGTACAGAGTATGTGGTGGTCCAAAGATGGCTACTTCCCATTCGGACAGAACGCTTCCATCAACTAAGTTAACTCGAAAACCTTCAACTGGCTCCTTCTGTAAGCTTTTAAATTCGATATTCAGCGCGTTTAATGCACTGTGTGTCATTTGGGATGCCATAGTTTTATCTGCTCTTTTGTTTCCTTTTAACTTGTTAAAGTAAAAAATATTATAATCTAATAATAAGCTAAAAGCTTAACAAACAAAATTGAATATTCTTAATAAAGTGACTTTTTTTTGGAAACAGATGTCGCCACTTTTCACTCAGGAAGAGCACTAAGTGCCGGACGAAACAAGTCCTTCTACAGGTGTCCGCCCTTTCAGAGAAGTCAGTTGGATTGCGGAGGACCGGAATTAACGGGCCGAGCCAGAACCCTATAATAAATATTTCCAAGAGATAGGACCAGAGAATCGATCCGGGTCATCCTAAATGTAAAGCTGAAGTGTTTCCACGCGTCCAACCTGGCTGACTAATAAAATGAATGTATTATTTGTCATTATTCTATTTACATTAGTTTCATCCCTCGTTTTTATGTTGTTTTCTAGCTGGAGCTTCTATGCTTCAAGATCTTTCCAGAATCAAGCATGGGTTGCTCAGATCCATCAAGGAATCGACCAAAAGTGAAGGATGAAAATTGTGAGCCAGGACTACTGTACATCTCTTCTGAACTCAATTCGAATTCTTTAAGTAGATGTTTAATATTCTTCTTCCTGTCTAGTATGTATATAATCCAAAATCAGTGCTTTAAAAAGTTTTTTTTATCTTTCAGCTTTTCAAATTTGACCGAAAATTTTCATCAGTCGATAGCCTATAATAATCTATTGCTTGCACAGATTTGTGATTGCTTAATTAGTTAGTGTGGTTAAGCCGCCATATCGCACGATGGATATTCTATATCTGGCGGCGGTCACTTATAAAGCCAACACCCATGAAGGAGTCAATCGGATGGTTAAAGAATGGGATTCAACAGGCGGGCTGGACCCTCCTGAAAAACTTGAGCTGTGTGACCTGGTTTGAATATGGATCCTTCAAGGTAGTAAACCATAGCTTTACCATGCGGCTATCCGGCCGACTATAATAATGGATTACACTTCCAAAGTTTTAAGAAGTTCTGGGCTCAGATCATTGAACACTATCCTTTATCTGTTAACTAATCTCATCATGAATCAGGGAAGCCCATGGTGATCATTGAAATGCTTTACCGCTTAGTCACTTGCAGTTGATTAAGTTTTAAGTTACCCGTGACACTGAATTACACAAGGGATTCTATTGGCAACAGCCACTTTTTCAGTGGAACACAAATTGGTCAATATCTATAGTCAATTAAGCGGAAGATTAAAGGATGAGCTTCAACGAGCCGGTCTGGACCTCTTCTGAAAAAATCTGTACGTGTGAGAAGTGAGAATTTATCCCAGATCCTCTAAGATGGAAGTACAAATCACATTCATGCGGCCTTTCAGCCGATCCCATAGTGAGGTCACCCGGACTTTGAAAGATGGAGCATCTGGCCCGAATTACTCATGAAAATTTTCTAAAATATGAGACCAAAATTCAATGCTAAGTTTTTGTCAACCAAATAGCCGCGATGGAAGAATGTTGTACTTCTATCTGCGGAAACCTGAAAAACTCTAAAGGTCCTCCTGCACTTCTAGAGTTTTTCAGGCGGGTTCCGGATCAGATCCGTTGAATTCTATCCTCTACCTGACGACTGATTCTACCAGGTTTTGCGTGGTCCATGGTAGGTATTGAAAAGTCCCGCCGCTTAGTATCCACTGGGTGGAAAGCGGTGTTAGTCCGCAGAGGAAAAAAAAAACTATAATTCTCTGTCAATGGATAGCATCATATTTTGACCATTGATCGCTAAGAGGAAGGATAATATGATTTTCTCACAGGTCACTCATTCGTGAAAGAATCGTTTAGACTATAGAGGGCTAGCAGTGTATCTGTTTTAAAAAATTTCAAAGTGATTGACCCGGATATCTGGATAGAAAGACAGAAATTTTCAAACATCTAATTCAGCTGTCCTACTGGAAGTTACTAAGTGGCGAGTATTCTAATTAATGGACTATACCTGTGATGAGATTAACGGTTAAGTGAAAGATGGAGTTCAACGCTGAGCTTAGGCCCTTCCTGAAAAAAAACTCTAGAGATTTAAAACCCGGGAGTTAAATTCGGTAATCGGTAATATAGTTTTTTTGATGTGGTTTTTTTTTTGGTAAACAGATGAAGACACTTTCCACTCAGTAAGAGTACTAAGTGACATCAGTCGGATTTACCACATGGAAATGCTTCGGTTTTCCATTCTGAAGTACCACGATTCGAGTCTCAACTCCCGCTTCCTGAAAAGGTTTATCAGGTGGCCGGATGGCCGAGTGGTAGCGCGTTGGCCTGCCACGCTGGAGGACCCGGGTTCGCGTCCCGGGTCTGGTCCCGGATTTTTTTCGGGGAAATACGAGATTAACTTGCAGCTGATTTCGGGCATTAGATTTGTACTCTCTGCCATCGCAAGTCTGTCAACTTTCCATTTTTCTGAAGGTGATGGGAGTGGACCCCCTCCATAGGTGAAGGTGCAGTCCGTGGTTAGAAGTGGCTCCGCCCCCTTAGTAATCTCCTTGATTGGAAAGGAGGCGTAAAATATACAAAAAAAAAATAAAAAATAATAATAAAGAAAAGGTTTATCATGGATCCAAGCCAGACCCGTTGATCCCCATCCTATATAATCCTGCTAACCCTTCTGCAGTGGTGGGTAGCAGGCTCATCTTGTATTCTGAGACATACCAAAAATCTGCTCCCCTGCTCCACCTTAATTGGCACCACAGGCTGAAAACGTCTGCGAGAATAATCTCGGCTTAGTCATTGCCTGCCACATGGGTGCGGACTCGCCTAACATCTCTTGGTCCACAGGAATGAAGCACAGGTGCACCAAGCCTGGGGATATGTCCACTGCATCCGTACCTCGTGCACAGTGTCGCCGAGGCGATCTTTACTTGGCCGAGAATGCGACGTAACCGCCGCTATCATCTTCATCCACAGAGGGGTCGAAAACACAAAGAGGCTGAATGGATTTGCTACTACTGTATGTTTTCCGACACACGACAATACCTTGTTCAGGCACTACCGCGACGTAAAAACGCCAGCAACCGGCCGAAATGTCGGAAAAGTCCGAGTTCTTTCCTTACTAAGAACAACCTAAACTAATATTCGCATCGAGGGGGTGGAACGCACATTGCGCGGACCTTCCCCTCTCTTGAAAAGGGGAGAATCTCCCCCGCTTTGAACCCCGATGCAGTTTATGACTGAGGTGGGCCACCATAGAGTCGATATTGACCGACGCCGTGCAATGGCCGGGCTCTGACGCCTTGCCGCAGCCGAATATCGCTCGGGACAACTCCATGAAGTTTTATGATTCCCTATGGAAGCAATCTTTTCCGGCCTGGGGACGAATCCCCTACAGTCTGAGCCAGACCAACTCTCTGATAAGCACCGTTAAGGCTTCTATCCCTCAGCCATTCATCCCGTCGGCATGGTACGCCACCTTGGGATTTGGGACCCTTTTAGGGGACTCGTCCCTTATGCAGAACATACGTCGGACCCGCAGGGACTCGGGCGTCGAGTGGAGAACTACAGAGCATCCACCGGCGAAGGGTGGGTGCTTTCACGCTCTACCGACCCAATAGGAATTTCTTCACTTGGGACAGCGTCTGGATTACTCGGTTAGAGCCATCCCGAATTTTACCTACACTGCAGGACCTCTCTAGATAGTCAAACGAAGCCCGAAAGAACGGAGCGGATTTCAACAATATTCCCACACATCTCGGGTTGAGGTTTCCCAGGCCTGACTAGGAATGCGCCATAGGGACACCGGCGTACATCAGCACACGCACCAGGCAGATGTAGGGATTCTTGGCAAACTGCATTCCCACTGGGAGTCTCTTAGTGTACCAGACACTATGAACGTATCGGCCCTTGTGTAAAACAGATACAGACATAGTGCCTGCCGACACAAGTCCTCTCGTCACGTCAAGACGTGCTCCACTCGAGAGGAAGTGGTGAATAGCTTATGGAAGGGCTTGTTTTGGCTCGTTATTTAGTATTCTTACAGAATGGAAAGTAGTATCATCTATTGGCAAAAAAAAAAGGCACGGCACGCTTTTATCGCGGGCGTCTGGCCAACAATAAACTATTTCTTTATCATGCAGTTATCTGGCCACTAGTTCTGAAATATTATAATTTCCTTGGTAATTTCAGTTTATAAAATAAAATAATAATAATAATTTATTTAAAAACTGACTAATTTATTATTTTTAATTTTTATATGATTTAAGTATACTATAAATAAAATTTAATATCAATTAAACATAATTTTACCGCTAGAGTACTATTTTCGAAATTTTTATGATTGGTTTTGATTGCGCTTCAACTGGCACTTTTGTGATATGTTTCAAGGAGGGAGGTTGGTATAACTTTATCCTGTTATTGTAACAAAAGAATATAATATTCTATAAAAAATAGGTGATTTTGATAATTTAAGATATAATTATTAATCAGATTAAGATAATCTTCGTGATTTATCTATAAAATTGTTTTGTTAATATCTATTAGATAGATTTTGTTACTGATTTTAATCTTGAATTATCAATTCGCTCGAAGTTGTAAATCAAATACTATTGGTTATATTAATTTATTTGGTATTTATTTTTTCCTAGATAATTTATTATAAGATTGAAGGGCACAATTTTATATTAGCGCCTTATGAACGGAAAATAGAACCAATCGAAAGATGATGATGGATAAAAAACTTTCCAAAAGGATTGTACGTCTATCTGTTGCAGGCGTTGAGAAAATGAACAATGAAATTATAGATTTTTCGAACACTACCTAAACTGATGCAAGCCGCCATTTTGAAAACTTGTTTTGAAATCCGATATAATAGTTTTGTGGCGAATCTTTAATTCTCTAATGTGTGATTTTCTCAAAGAAATTGAAGATTTGCCTTCCCGCCGATTGATGATTAAAAGTGCGAATCAGCAATTCCGTTGTGTTAAAGATTGATTCCAAAAAAATTCATTTTCTCGACGCCTGCACCAGACAAGTGCTATCCTTTTGGAAAGTTTTCTCTACTCATAATCATTTTCGAACGGTACTATTTTTGTTCGTATGGTACTAATGAAAAATTGTACTGGTTTTTGTATGATACAATATAAAAAAAAATCACACAAATATCGTATGTGGTAACCAGACACAAAATGTAACCTCAATGTAACAATTTGTCAATTTGATACGAATTCTATAAAAAAAATTCTATATTGAGATTTAAAATCAATCTAAAAAATACTAATTTTTTAGATAAAATTTTCATTATGACCTTAATCTTTTCAGATATTGTTTTTCAGTCTAATAATTTAATGATTATTTGGAGTATCATATTAATTCAAAAATTTTATATTTAACTTTAAAGAAAAGAAAAATTGCTATTATAGTATGAGTAAGCTGTAGAACAATACCTATAAAAATTATCAGATTAATCATTTGTCTCGTTTACTTAAGGGTCAGCATGCAATTATCAGTAGGAGTAAAAAAAAATGACTACGAGACTGCTTTTATTTTATTGGTGGACTAAACAGTTTGTGACCTTTTACAAACTAAACTATCATCCAACTATGGTGTGACATAGCTTTGTATTGGTATGTGCCCACTTTCAACCAACAGTTTTATAAACCAGTATGAACACATCTGGACAAAAATTTGTCATTTGCTTTTGAGTTTTTGGTGGCTACATAAATATATAAGTAAAACATAGAACTAGTTTCATATTTATAATATCCATAAAAATGATATTCTTACTGAATATATGAATATTTAATTATATAACCAAGATTGGACCAAAAAATTTATATAAACAGTTCAGTTTAAACTAGCCTTATATAATAAACCATTTATTTTATTTACTGCATTACCTATTATTTGCTTGTAACATTTAGGCATTCCCCAAGAAATAAATATAATAATAAAAAACAAAAAAAATAATTTTAGATTAAACAGATAAGTAAATATACATCCAATTTATCTAACAAAAATTGTAACATTAATAAAAAAAGATTAGTATATTCTTCTGTTCTGTTTTGGAATATGGATAAACTGAAACTTCCTTAGTGGTTTCTGTGGAACATTGAAGCTGAAAATAATCATTTTTTACTTCTCTATTTAAAAATATTTCCAAAACTTTGTTTCTCTTATTAAGGATATCCTTATGGTTAGAATATTTAAATTTTCATAATTACAGTTGATTCTCGTTATTCGCAGTAATTGTTCTGTAAATTCTTTGCGATTATTGAATTAGCGAGTACTGAACCATTGTACCTATGAGAAAGAGTTAGGTTCCTATGAACCTTTCTTCCCAACATTTTTATCCTTGGTTTGTTTTTTTTTTCTGTTTAAAGATCTTATTTAATGTGTATTACAGTATTTACAAATACAGTGTATGCAGTGTATAGTATTATAATCACAGTAATCTTTATTTAATTTTTTAAAACACTATGTAGTAAATAAAATCTTATTTTTGATGGGTAGTTGTTTGATGTGGCAGCTGACATATTTTGTCTTTTTGAATTGCATTGAAAAACTGTCAGCCTTGTGTGTGTCGCTTTTTGCCTCAGTTCTTCAAAAATCTTGGCATAAGGAGCACAAATGTGCAGGAAGTTAAGCACCTAAATTTGAGGTTGAGTTCAAGCATAGGGTCACATTCTTCTGTGGGACTTGCAGATGATATGAACAGGCTTTTGTCTTACTTGTGGTCTGTGGAGTCAGCAAGGATAGGTAATGAGATTTCGGCAAAACAATACAAAGACTACATTTGGTAACAACTTTCTTTATTAGAGAGAAAGAGAGTTTACATTGGTAACAGTATTTTTGCCGGTCAGCGGTAATCCATGAAAATCGATTTTGTGGTTACAAATAAATTTCCGTGAATAATTGAATCTGCAAATAAGAATTGACTGTGTTTAATGTTTGTTCTGCCATAAATTTTAATTTGTTTAACCGAATATTGATAGCTTCTACTTAATTTTTCTAAATATGTCTTAGATGTTGCATAAATAATCAAGCCATAACACAAACTTATTTCTACATTCAGCTAGGCTTTACATATTAGATCAGAAATATATCTCAGATATCTCTAAGTAAAAACCAGTTTTACTGTCATTTTTTTTATTAAATAATGAGAGATTTGACACTTAATATTGCATCTAAAATAATTCCTAAATCTTTGACTCTCTTAAAAAGAAAATATTTGTATATTAGTATCATGTTTTGTTTGAATTGTTTCATAAATTCTGTTTTATTTAGATTTATCACAAAATTGTTATATGGTATAACCTAGAATGTATGATTTTTAAATCTGAAATTATGAAAGAACATTCTTAGGAATTTAATCACTCAACTTTGGACAGAATGCCAAACTGTGGTAGAAAATTGATACAATTGACCTAGAAAATGAGTTGTTGGTCAACTGTTTAGTCACTTATGTGGTACAGAGAGATGATCAGATGATTGCAAATTGCATGTGGGAGCATTGCCTAAGGCTAAACTTAGATTAATAATCATGAAATTGCCGATCTTAAGTTTTTCATCTAATGTAGCAAATTATATGATTAAGAAATCCTAAATGTTTTAACCTGTTCTAGAAGATTCCTTTAACAAATTTGACCTGCAATATTTTAATTGAATTTGCAGTTTCTGAGAATTTTTAAATCACTGCCAGAGCTCATGCCATTATTGAAAGGTTTTTATTTAACAAAGTTAACAATTGAACTATTTAATGGATTTTTGACAAGTTTGCAGAGGTTATGCTATTGAAGATGATTTTGATAACATTTTTAATTCATATTTTCAAATCATTCTAAAATAAAGAACATTTTGAAAATAGACTATTAGTTTTTCTGAAACTGCTATAACTATTAGCATAATTAACTAGGCCTATATACATGATTTTCCATATTTATTTCTTTAGAATTATTTTGAAAGTTTTATTTGAAGTAGTAAAAAATTAAAACACAGTATAGGAAAATAATTTGATATTTTGAATGCATTCATAAAGTATGCACATCAATAAAATATACTCTACTAAAATTTAGACAGTACTACAGTACTGTCTAAATTTTACAATGTTTTTAAAGAGATGGTAATAAAAATAAAATTGCTAAATTATAAGCAATTTCATATCTAAGAAAATTTTTAATACTGCATTTAATTCTGTTAACATTTTTAATATTTTGCTACATTAAAAAACCCTATAAATAAGTATAATAGTTATTTTCATTTTATATTTAAAATGATGACAACATGAGCATTGGGCAATGAAAAAATATGATTAATTGCTAATTCTGAATTTATAAGTCATTTTAATTTAAATTGTAAAAAATATAATTTTTATTTATTAGAATTTTTTATTTTTACAGGATTCTAATCAACATCGTCACACCAACTTTCAGCATAAAAGGAGTGCTCGGATACTCATACAAAAATAACAGATGATATACAGGATGTCCATAAAGTTCCCTTATTCAGAGGCCTACAGCCGTTACTAT
Source organism: Olivierus martensii (assembly GCA_000484575.1). NCBI lineage: Eukaryota > Metazoa > Arthropoda > Arachnida > Scorpiones > Buthidae > Olivierus > Olivierus martensii. The sequence goes on from AYEL01073758.1 coordinate 10,736, forward strand.
TAAAAAATTATGAAACTTTAGGCACTCCCTTAATAAAGGTATATGAAAGACATTCAACGAAAAAAATTTAGTTTAAAATATCACTACTAGAGGGCACTTTACTGTGAAACTACCTACAACACGGATTATGTACAACAGGATACGCAACTCTCATAGGCTCCCATTAAACTCAATTTTGAGTGGCGCCCTCTGGTAGATGGAGTCACCACGCTTTTAAAATAGCCAACTTCCAGGGTAATTCAACAAAACAATAACCCTGAATGTTGGCTATTCGTAATTTTCATTTATCCGAATTTATGGCATTAAATATTGGAATTTTCGCAATTTCAGCTTTAAAAATAAGTTTATATTAAAGTAATTTAATATAATTAATTTATAATCTAAATTAAATTTATTGTTTTAAAACAAATTTTTTATTTCAATAAATAAAATTAAGCTCAATTTATTGACAAGTGACTATATCTTTATTTGATGAAACTTAATACAAATGATTTAATTTATTTATTTAAACACAAATATAGAATTCTGTGAACCAGAAAATGCTGTATTATACAGGTAAAAAATATTACATAAAATAATCTGTGGTATTACAAAGTATTTAAAATATTTAGTAAGTACTTGAAAACACTTCCCATGAATCATGATACAAATATAAAGAAGAGTAACAAGTTGAGAATTTCAATTATAAAATGTAATGCAAAGTAAACTTAGAATGAAAATCTGTGCTAAACATTGCCAGTAATAGTTTATACATAATTTAACCGTTAATATTAAACATATCACAAAGTAAAATATAGGAATTATTATTTTAAGAGAAATTACCAGCCAGTGCTTGATATCTGTTTTACTAGTAATCCAAAAACTATCAGGTGTGAGACTAATATTACCATGTTTGTATATATAACATGATGTAAAAAAAAAGATGTAACTTCTATCTGAATCCGAAGGAAATATAAAAAACGACACATTTTTCGTTTTTCTCATACTATTTTTACAAAATCGAACAACAGCTAACACCATTTCCTTTAACTGCCATTTTTTCTCTACGTCACTTGAACATGTATCGCCCTCTGTCAGACGGAATCACCTGACGTCAACGAGTTTTAAAAATCTTCAGAGTTGCACATCCTGTTGTACTGTACATAATCCGTGACCTACAGTGGCTTTATTAAGACAGTGTGGACAATGGCGAGTTAACTGTAATTGGTTCGTATGGTCACATGGTAGTCTCCATGATGTTTCCAACTTTCAGTATAGTTCAATACATTTGCAATCGTTTTTAATGTATAAAAATATATTATAGGTAAATAAACTCGTATTATTGTTTATAAGAAATTGTTTTTCTTATATTCATTTTTTCCATTTCAAGTTAAGTAAAAGGTTACTTTTAACGTCAATTAACATTATTTATAAAGATTTATATAGATACTTGATATTTACGATACAATCATATTGAATACTAGAAGTTTATTTTTGAATGTTTTTTTTTCCCCTTACAAATGTGCAAATACTCTTGTGCGAAAATGTTATTTTTCTTATTATCAATTTTAAATAAGTATCAGGCAGATGTTGTGTTTTGTATATTTATTTAAATTCTTCACTTAATACTTTTCCACTCATTTTATATTCTGACGTCAACGAGTTTTAAAAATCTTCAGAGTTGCACATCCTGTTGTACTGTACATAATCCGTGACCTACAGTGGCTTTATTAAGACAGTGTGGACAATGGCGAGTTAACTGTAATTGGTTCGTATGGTCACATGGTAGTCTCCATGATGTTTCCAACTTTCAGTATAGTTCAATACATTTGCAATCGTTTTTAATGTATAAAAATATATTATAGGTAAAAGTTTATTTACCTATAATATATTGTTTCTAAGAAATTGTTTTTCTTATATTCATTTTTTCCATTTCAAGTTAAGTAAAAGGTTACTTTTAAACTCGTATTATTGTTTATAAGAAATTGTTTTTCTTATATTCATTTTTTCCATTTCAAGTTAAGTAAAAGGTTACTTTTAACGTCAATTAACATTATTTATAAAGATTTATATAGATACTTGATATTTACGATACAATCATATTGAATACTAGAAGTTTTTTATTTTTGAATGTTTTTTTTTTTCCCTTACAAATGTGCAAATACTCTTGTGCGAAAATGTTATTTTTCTTATTATCAATTTTTATTTTTGAATGTTTTTTTTTCCCCTTACAAATGTGCAAATACTCTTGTGCGAAAATGTTATTTTTCTTATTATCAATTTTAAATAAATATCAGGCAGATGTGTTTTGTATATTTATTTAAATTCTACACTTAATACTTTTCCACTCATTTTATATACTAATTTCTTAATGTATTATAAGCAAAAGAACAGACACATACTTTTTTGTGCCCACTGTATAATACTATATTAAGGTCTTCAAGCAAGTCTGATAGTTTTAAGCAAATAATTTGTAGCATGATTATGATGACAACTCTATATAATGTAATTTTGTAAAATTACATTATATGTATACAATTACATTACATTATAATTTTTTTAATCGTTTTTGCTATTCAGGGAATAGTAAGGGAAGCGAATAAAATGTGTTTATGTAAATAGCACAGTTTTATTTTTACGTTTTAAAATAAATTTATTAAAATTACTTTCTTTTCTTGCTGAATAATTTAAAAACTGAAATTAAACGCTTATGTGCAATTTCCTTGAAAAATAATTATTCAGATATTAATTAATGCTATACTATTCTACTCGACTAGCGATCAGTTATAGCGATTACGCCACGCCCTCTAGCCGCCATGAAGTTTCCATTGTCCACACTGTCTTAATAAAGCCACTAAAACTACCCATAGAGCACATGCAAATGTTGAAATAATGTCATTTATCAGCTTTTATACTATAAAAGATTGAAACATTCACGGAAGAATTGTTTCCAGTGTCTTCTTCACTCAAAATGATTCTCGATTTACAAGATTGCACTTTGCTAGTAAATACTGTATATCAAAACGTCGATTCCGTACCAATAGCTTTGCGGACATTTCAGTTTGAAGGGTCTTCGCAGAAAGAGGTTATCATTTTTCAGTCCTTTAGAAGTGATTCTAAAGGACTCTGAAAAATTATAGAAATTTGAAGCAACAGGATCGTTGGTTATTCGTCCCTAGAAGAAAAAGAAAACCCGTTTGTACGGATATGTAGAGGTTGGGGTTCAGGAAGAAGAGAACAGAGTGTAACGGAGTAAGTCGGGGGTGAAAAAAGGGATAGCTGGAAAGATGGATGAGTAATAATCTACAGACAAAAGAAGCTGGAGAGGAGATCTGGAAATGACCAGACAGAAAATAGGAAAGTTAGTCATAACACCCAGATGGAGCCCCTCGCCCACATAAGTCAGAGAGTCGGCGGATGGCCGATGACTCATGAACGAGAGAACAAAGAGGCTAGCTATGAGCAAAGAAAAAGTAATTAGAACCCAACGTGAGCCCCTCGCCTATGGCGTCATAGACGGGGATAAGATAGGACGGATGAGAGAAAGCCTCGATATTAATGGTGGAGCGAGAAAACGATCCAGCCAACGAGAGACCAGGGGGCGGAGCAGGTAGGTGATAAAAGGGGTGGAACCTCCACTCCAAG
>AYEL01073760.1:0-122132 GCA_000484575.1 Olivierus martensii
GAGCTCGAAATGGCGGACTGTCCGTAATCACTGGTTTGTGCCATTTTGACTTAGACAAAAATATTTGAATGCAGACTATTCCAAACGAAAATGACCAATTTTTCTTATGACAGGATGACAAAAAAAAGTCAGATTTTACCTCGTCACCAGTTGATGTATCTTTACGTGTCGTATATGGAAAATAAACGTCGAAACATACAGTTTAACAATATGTAACAAGTTTTTAATTCTCTTCTCAAAGGTGATACAAGACTATTGTCCTGGGAGACTATGACAATATGCGTTCCGACTCAGACAGACGACAAGATGAGAGAGAGTGAGAGTGACTCAATGCGGTGACACCAAGACACGTTCTCCTGCAGGGAGCATCTGACCCTAAGGGCACCTTACGGTTGATGCACCCTTGCATCATCTTTATGACCTTCTATAGTGGCCATTCACTTTATTGGACATCACCGACCTAAGTGCAATAATACTTCCCTTTTACTTAAGTTTACTGGACATAACACTTATATACATACAACAACATTTTTTAAGTACTCATAGTAATGTTCATTCCATCCATAGGTGAAAAAATTATTTGGAATTATGCTTGTAATATTTATTCATTCATTTCATAAAACTTGTTATATCTTTGATAAAATACTATGTTTTTATTCCCTTGCGTTTTTTATGCTCGGATAAAAGTGAAGAAAATGCAAGTGAGGATGCCAATCGAAGCAACATAGAAATATTTCAAATACTAGGTTTTTTGTCGGGTATTATTTAATATTTTTTCATTAATATTTTAAAACAGTTTCTTATAGCATAATCTAGTTTTGTGTACCTGTTTTATTGTTCTTATTTAAGTATTAACTGTATGGAAACAATAAACTACCTTTTGATATATTGTTTTTTTATATTTAAAATGATAATTACGGCAGCAATCCAGTTGTTAAATTATTTGAATCCCACCATTGGTAAGAAGTATTTCATTATGTAATGCAGGATGTTCTGCACCCATCTCTTTGCAAATTGCAGCAAAAAAAGTCTTGACTTTAACCATCATTTCCTCATTTTTATATAATTCATCACAGTTATAACTGTTATTAGCATAATGTTCAGTTCAAAACTCATTTCTTTGGCAGCAAGGGCTTCTCTGTGAATCATGAAATGTGTCCAGATACACATTGGAAATTTTTTCCACAGTGTATCTAGTGCATGTTTGTATGCTTTGGAATCTTCCAGACATTGCTTGAGCACCATCTATGCATATTCCAACAGTTTTCCCATTGTATGTTTCCTCATTTAAAAAATCATTCAATATACTGAATATTACAAGTACTATAGCTCTATTTTCTACTAGTTTGCAAAAGAATAACTCCTCAATTTCATGGATAACTAACTGCCATTGTGTCATTTGTAAGAATATTCAAAATTTCTCACTGCCCACTGAATATTCAAAAATTGGTGTAATTAAAATGTGACGTTTTTTAATATTGGTTTCATTTACATCACAAAATCTTTCAGTAAAGACGACGTTAAAGAAGAATACTTGGAAATAAATCAAACAATGAAGGGATCAAATCTCAGTAATGGCTATTATAGGTATCGGATTCTTGGAAGCAACGTAATGATAGCATCTACTACTCTGCTGCTCCAGTAGAATCGTTGCATGAATGGAGAAGCTATAATGCACTAAAACTCCTCTTATCGTTTACCGGCTTAAAAATATCTCTAAGCTTTATTCTACTCTTAAAATGTAATCTTAGAAATCCTATAATTTTTAACAATAGAGTAGGATTAATCTACATTTATATTAAAACAGTTGGTATATGCGGAATGAGCGGATTTAAAGACTTCTATCGACCGGAATGGTTGGAAAAGATATTGAGCTGGCAAAATTTTAATGGATGCTATAGGAAAATACCAGGAACATCAGGTTGTTTTTTTAAAAAAATTAATTAATAAAAGCAAAACTTAATTTTAAAGTTTATAAAAACGTATAAAAATATTTTTACAGGTTTAAACAAGATCAAACGAGAGGAGAAGAAGTTACAAGGTAATTTTTTCTTTTATAATTTTGCGTAAAAAATTACAAAAAACGTAATTTTAATAAGTTTTTCCTCCAACAGATGGCTGTCTATCTCACAAGACTGCAGTTGCCATCATCTGTCTGACGGTCAACATCAGATTTATTTTAACGCCTTTTCATAGTTTATAAAAGTAGTTAATTAATTAAAAATTATATAAAATAATTTAGGAAAATTAAAAAAATGTAATAATAAATCAATTTATTTAAATTTATGTAAAAAAACATTAATAAATTGATATTTGTGACAACTGCAATTATTCTAAACGTTTTACATGTCTTCTTTTTTTATTTTATATATATTTTTTTACGATAATTTCTTTGTAAAAATTATAAGTGGGCACTGTACGCGTGCGATATACACAAGGAAAATTAATTTAAGAGAGTCGATTTATCTATTTTAGAAAGAGGGGAAAAAAACGGTACTCGAAAAGTTACACCCGATTATACAAACAGAAAAGTGGAGTGATGGTTTTACGGAAATATCTCTGCCAATAAACGGAAATGACGTCATAGACTCGCTAGGGGTTCCTCTATCCGATAATGGAGCTGGTAGAATGGAAGTTTGACAACGTATCTTGTAGCTCCGAAATCAGAAACCAACCACTCTCATATAAAACGTGATGTGCCTCAACGATCGCTTTCTTGTAAACTACAAACATATACAGAATATATATATTCTGTATACAAATACATATATATATATATATATAGAGACACAGATAAGAGAATGAAATCAATTCTATATTCTAATTTTATGCATTACATGTCGATGAAATGATTAATAATGTTATTAATTAGGTTTTAACTGAATAAATCATAATTATCTAATAATTATTGAATTGCAAGCTTATAATATTCAATTCTGGATGAATCACAACAAAAGTTCTCAAAAATTAACAATTAAGTCTCAAAAATAGAATTTTTTTTTGGTTTGTACACCATACATCTAGATGCTAACTAAATTCATCCATTCTGTATAATAGACACCATAACGTGGAATTACAAAAAAAAGCCATTATTTTATGTCTCACATGGCTTAAAATTCATCTTAAAGTCGAAATTAGTGCCTGAATTTTGTGTTTTTAAACAAAATTCAGGCACTAATAAAAGTTGAATAAAAGTTGAAGTTATAAATAAATTAATAACAATTTTTTTCCCTTTAAATCGTAGTATTGTATATAGGTTATACATTATTAAAAATTTGAAACAAACTTGTAGGTTATAAAATAATAATAAATTTAAAACGATAAAATTAAAATTGTGTGGGAAAAAAGTCGATAAATTAATATTTTTTTACGACGATCAACCCCTGTAAATCGATCTTCCTTGCAGATTAACTAATCGCGCAGGAAAGCCGAACATGTACGAAATTTGCTAAGATTTACTATAATTAAGAAAAAAAAATTAATTTTAACGATTTATAAATGTATATAGGGGTGAATAAAATTTAAAAGACTACTATATATATATATATAAATATATAAATTAAATCTGATAAAGGAGGACCGCAATTAATTGAGTAGCTATTTACTGCCATTCTTTCTCTATCGAGAAGTTGGATTCTATACGCCTTGTACTTCCTGAAGTAAAGTTTTCGGATATGGGCGAGGTCCTTATATGAAAGAAGATTGAATTAGCTTTGCCCTCTTCCATGTCCTCTGCAACTTAATTGAATCGAAGGCGTTCTCTGAATCTCTTGGGGCCATAAATGTCTGTTGGGTCTCATCGTATCCTTACAACCGACCCGAAATGTTCTACAGAGTACATAGGAGTAATTTATAGAGAAGTTATAATATTAAGTTAATTATTATTTTATACGATTCATCGATTATGACATAATAATCGATTACATTTCTAAAACATCCGGTTTTTCCGGATATCTTCATCTTTTATCACTAGACATCATTTACAGCCATACCAAAGATATCTTTAGCTTAAGGGATTAGGGAATGATCACGGTATCGATCTAAGCTTTTTCAATCCCTCAACGTTATTAATAACATAGAAAAACATGAACATTTATCCACTGGAGATTTTCTTAAACTAGATATCTTTATAGATAAACCTTCTGGAATTTTTTAAATTATTTTTTAACCTCGCAATTAATGACACTAAATTTAAGATGGATTTATAAAAATATCTAAATGCGAGAGAAGGAGAAATATTTTAAATTTAAATGGCGAAGAATATCCTTTAAATAAATATTATTCGAGAATATTTAACTGTAAAAGAAAATTATCTCAAAAATCGATATTTTATTTATGATTTTTGCGTGACAATAACCACCAAAAAATATTATGCTGTCTGTTTAAATATAAAATTTTATTACGAAGGCGAAAATTATATAATTCTGAGAAGGGTGAGAAGAAAAAAAAATTAAATTCAATAAAATAAAAAATATATAAAATAAAATGGCGACAATAAACGTTGACTTCTGTTTAATTTAACACTCGAGAGAGAGAGAGAAAATATTGTTGCACATCGTTTTTAAAAGGATCTTCAACTTTTTTTTTTATCAACAAAAGAAACTAAGCCATGTTGAAGGGAAGTAACCAACAATAGAAGTGTCGACCATCTTGCTCTCTTTATACTTGTGCATTGAGCCATTAAATATTCCCAGGGTGTGTAGAAATCACAAAATTGACAGGTTACTGTCTGACCTTTCACCTCTCTTATGACGTCACGTGGAGAGTTAAGAAAAACATTCGTTGTTTGTTATATAGCCTGCTTATCGATAAAGATAAAGCTATTAATCACGTATAGAAGCAGTTGACAAATAATTATTTGGAAGATATAACAATAAACAACTCTTAAAAATATTTTTATCTTGGTAGAAGTTAAAAAAGAAACGATTAGAAAGCGAAAAAAAAAGATATTTTTCTGCTTAATTATCGTGTAATTATTGCATTGAATATTCATTAATAATAATTTATTTATGAATATTTATGAGACGAGATTATAACAAACAACAAAAATCATCTTAGAATTATTTAAAAATTAAGAATATATTTTTTTAAAATTATTATTCACAGAGAAAAGATGTGAAAACAATGACGAATAAGAGAATTATTCCTTTTTTTCAGTGAGAAAATGTGAACATTTATGGATAATTACGAGATTTTAATTCATAACATTTATTATTATTATTATTTTTTTTTCCATCAACATGAATGGAAACGTTGTTAAGCTTGATTCGATTTTTTTTTAACAACAATTTCTCCGCACAATAAAAAAGTCTTTACAAGGCACTCTCGCTATTTTTGACAGGTGGAGTTCCTTCTATACCCGTTCCATCGATAAAGAAAAGAAATATTTGAAATCAATCAATCATAATCTGATCGATACTAACTTGATCGACACAATATCGCATCCGTCAATTAACGTTTTTAGTTACGAACTTCTAAAAAAAAAGTTTAATAATTTATGCAAATTATAGTGGAAGAAAAAAAAAATTTTTTTTTTTGTTGCGTTTGTAAACGTGACGGATGCGTGAATTAAAGTTAATTATGAATAAGTGATTTAAAGGAATATTTATATTACTGTAAGCAGTTGTTCGGTGCGACAACACGTCAGTCTGCACATCACGGGTCTGGAGTCAACTGCACATCACCTCAGTCCCACACAACGGACAATCAATGGATGCCTGATCTACGCAGTCCAGTGAAGGACATCGGACGGCGATGGTCGACCACATCCGTTCTGTTAAGGTTTTTGGGTTAAAGTGTCCGTAATGTGGAAGAATCGCATGTGGACATGGATCAAAAATCGCTCGCAATCACCTATCTTCTCTTCGTTTGGATCATATGCGAAGTTTCCTGTAAAGGTAATTTTTTTTTTAATATAAAATATATTTTCTTCTTTCAAAGTTTCTCTTCTAAAATAATTTTTCTTTTTTGGAGTTGTTTCTATTTAAAATTATTAAATTTTTCGCTAAATTTTTGTTATTTTTATTGCATTTTTTCAATTAATCTTTTGCATTTTGGCACCCGTACCAGGTTAAGGTCAATAGGCTTGGAGATCTCTACCACGACAATGCTTACTAGACTTCCGAAAAATCCTGAAGGAGAGAGAAAAGCAATTGATATTGGACAGATCAATAGGCTTAGGGATCTCTACCACGACAATGCTATTAATCACTTCCGAAATATCCTGAAGGAGAGAGAAAAGCAATCGATATTAGACAGATTCTTTATTGGTGTTTGGGGATCTCTACCACGACAATGCTATTAATCACTTCTGAAAAATCCGAAAAGCAGCAGCGATATTGCATAGAGAAAAGCAATCGATATTGAATAGATTGGAGAGAAAAGCAATCGATATTGGACAAATTCTTTATTGGAAAATAAACATATAAATGATCAGGATTTTTTGGAAGTGATTAGGAAGGAGAGAAAAGCAATCGATATTGGGCAGATTCTTTATCGGAAAATAAACATAAAGATGAAAATGCCAAGACTAATGTGTTGTATATATTATAGTAATTACATATAAATAAACATAGTAAGAAATTATATACATATATGGAAAATAAACATAATAGATTAAAATGCAAGACTATGTATGTTATATTAGAAAATAAACATATAGATGAAAATGCAAGACTATGTATGTATATATTACTAATAGATGAAAATGCAAGACTATGTATGTATATATTATTGTTATTACTATAAAAATAAATAAACGTAGTAAGAAATTATATAATTTTTATTTATGTTTTTTGTAAACATAGTAAGAAATTACATAATTTTTTATTTATGTTTTTTTGGGTCTCCGGAACGAATTAATAGATCGGATATATATTATTTTTATTACATATAAATAAATGTAGTAAGAAATTATATTGGAAAATAAACATAATAGATTAAAATGTTATGTATGTATATATTATGGTTATTACATATAAATAAACGTAATAAGAAAATATGTATATATTATTGTTATTACATATAAATAAACATAGTAAGAAATTACATAATTTTTTATTTATGTTTTTTTGGGTCTCCGGAACGAATTAATAGATCGGGATTTTTATTTATGTTTTTGGGTCTCCGGAACGAATTAATCAAATTCCCATAGAATCCTATGTTAAATCGATGATCAGTTAACAAACAATTCGGATAACGAACATTTTTTGGAACGGATTATGTTCGTTAACCGATTACCCACTGTATTTTCATTCCATAATAAATTATACATTGTCAGTCATTAAGTCAAAAATGAGCTATTTTTATTACTATTTTTTCTTTTGTTTTCATAAAAATTTAGTTTATTGAATTATATTCAGTATCGTGAAACTTACTTTTAAAAATCTGATAATTTGTAAATAATAAATTATTCAGTCAAATTATTGTTACAAAACAGATATTTTTTGTTGTTCTATTGGATAAATTGTTATAACTAATATAAAATTTTTTGCAACAAATGATATTTTTGTTGTACCTAACAGAATTTGTTAAACTTTTATTTAACGTTATTCGAAATTTTGATGAAATTAGCATAAACAGCACTGATATGTGCTGTACATACTGTTATTTAAATTTACTTTCAATTCGTGCAACGTATCTAATTTTAATAAATTTAACTTCATTTATTTCCCAAACATTGTTTACTAAATAAATTAAATTCAATTTTAATTAATTATCCTAATTATTAAAATTTAATTAGACACAATCATGTAGGAAATTTTAGAATAAACTCGATTGATGCAATTTTATATGTAGGTATGAAGTTTAGGTTCTTTCTACTGATGAGAACTGATGTTTCGGACTTGTGAGTGAGTGTTTTTTTTTATAAAAACGTATTAAAAAATCGATTCAAACGTGATTATCTGTAGGTGGGTGTAAATTTTAGATTTTTTTTCTTTTTTTTTTTGCATTTATCATTTGCATTCTGGCGAAACTGCAACAGTCATTACCTCGATCCATTTCATTCCACGCAATTTATAACACGCTGTTCTTTAGTCTCTTCTTGTCAAGAAATACAACGTGATATATTTTCTGACAAAGATTATTTTAAGCCATACAATTCTCTACATTCTTCTACTCTTTATTATCTAAGCGAACCCGGTAATGATCGTTTTGAAAAAACCACTTTCTTTAACAATTATAATTATTCCTATTCATATCTACTACATAACCCAAGAGATATACGTATACAGGCGAGTAGTAGATATATATTTTTCTTTTTCTTATTTTAAATTAATGTTAAACGTGTGAGAAAAAAGTAGTTATTTTTTAAAATTAATTATTATTTATTTATGTAAACATTGAAGATCAATATTTATCTCATGAGAATATCATAACTAACACATTTAATAAAATAAAGAATAATTTAAACATTTAAATATATATAAAAAAATCAAGTGAATGATTTTAAAAAAATATTCGTTGTTTAGAATTATTTTGAAATATTTTATTTATAAAATATTAATTTATAATTTTATGGTTATTAAAAGAGAAATAAAAATTTGATTATGTTATTTATATTGAATTTAAGTTCAAGAGTGGATTTTATTTTGTATATTTTGTTTTTGTATATCATTGTAACAAAATATCTTTAGCCAATTATTTATAGGATTGTTAAGTCGAAACTTCAAACATGTATTCTCATCTTCCTTATTATATATTTCTTATTAAAAAAAGTTCAAAAAATATTGACTGCATATATTTCGTTTATTGCCTTCGTTCCAGCAAATGTCACAATTTAAGAAAAAATAATAAAAAGACAAATTAGGTATTTTGGAAACTGAAAAGTTTCTATATGAAAATTTATGTTATGAATTTCGATATTTTTCAAATTTATTTTTACGTATCAACTGAGAAAAATTCCTTTCCTAATATCGAATTCTTTATTTTTCTCAAAGACATAACTTAGCCTATATATTTTTCATAAATTAAACAAACTTTCAAATATATTTTCATTATTTTCGCCTAATGGAAATACAGTATATATATCTGATCCTCAGGAGAATAAATCCTTTATTCTCCTGAGGATAACTAACTTATCTACCCTTATATGGAAGTCAATGAAGTTATGTTTACGATTTCTTCAACATCGATTACCACAATTTATGACATTTTATTTGATCGTAAATACCAGAACATTAATTCAAAAAATTATTCGAAAAACAGTTTATGTTTATAATGTTAAATAATTCGAGCAAAGTTCAAATATTAATTCACTCTCCATTTTTCAAGTTATAAATTTTTAAATTTAAACACTGTGCAATTAAATTTTCCTTCTAATAAATCAAAACTGATTTTGCTAATTTTACTTTAACAACTCGCTTTAATAAATCTTGCAACTCGTAAAACTAATGTCAACATTTATAATATTTGTATTCTTTTTTACATATAAATTCAATTTTTCTTATTTTTACACATTTTTAACTAATTAAAATTAATGTTTATCTTAAAATCCATTAAAACAAAATTAAAATTTTAACCAAAACATTCGATCAAACTTAAACGTTACTAGATAATTCTAATATTAACGAATATTATTTAATTAAAAAATAAAATAATAATAATATTTAATGCAAATATTGATTTAATGTTAACGGGAACATATCATTAGGTAATTATTTTAAATTTCATTATTTAATGAAGTATTAATGAAGTGCATTCGGTTAATGCAGTGATCAAATAATAAATCTCTAAATCACGTTTATTAAAAAGTTAACGAGAATTTTTTTGTATATTAAAAAATAATTAGATTGTTTATTATATTATGTTAAAAATCTCTCGAGTGCCTTTATAATTTGCGAAATAATATTAATTTTTATCTTGTGCCATCGAGTAACTATATGCATATATAAAAAATTAATAATATAAATTAAATAAAAAATTTAATATTTCCTCATCGTGTTCGCTCACTTAACTGTCTTATTTATCGTCTAATAAATATTCAAAGGATATATTTAACAAACTCAATACTTCTGTTTAACGAGAATTTTAAAATTTCCATAAATTATTATATCAAATTTTTATTAATTTCTGATAATAAACTTAAATCAAAATTTTAAATTAACCTCCAGGCATTTATCCATGATAAAATAACCAATTTTATTTTATTACAAATAAAAAGTTTAATTATTATTCCATTAAAAAATAAAATAAAATTACATAAATCGATTTCTACGTCTACTAATAATCGCCATTTTTATCGAATTTCGAGAAGAATTTTTATTTTTTGAGAGGAGTTTCCACAACTAACGGTTTAATTTTTCACTTTATTTATTTATAATAAATATTATATAGTTATAAAATTTTATAAATCTAAGAAAATCTATTTGTTTGTCTTATATAAACTTTTAGCTATTTTAATTTTCTTATTTTGTATTATAATACTTTATACACATTTAAATATAATTTTTCAAAATTTATGTAAAAGTTTAAGTTTATAATTAAAAACAAATAAGAATGATTAAGCGCGTGTAATTAATTAAATTTTAATTAAAAATAAGTAGAATATTCAGATTTAATCGAGTTATTTATAACAGATATTATCAATTTTATCGTTATAACAACGAAGGCGTACATCGTTTAATTTAATTATTATAAAACTATCCCAATTTATTATATTTTCATCGCAAAACGTCAGTTATGACGAAAATACTTCATAATATATTAATATTTTTACATATTTTACGTTTTAAGTTGATGCGAATTAAATATTTATGATTTTAAAGTTATCAAACGAAGCAAAAGTATTTATAAGAATTTTATATTTAAAAAAATTTCAAAATATTTTATTGATAAATATAAGTCAGCATTAACAATATTATTTTTTTAATATTAAGAATTTGTTCCAAAGACAATTTATTTTGATGGAAATTATTAGATCAGGAATTTTTATTTTTTCTTCTAAAAATATTAATAATAAAGAATTTTATGAAAGAGTAATTCGCAATTTAAACCATTTAATAAGTATATATATATATTTGAAGAGTATTTTTTTATTCTATAACTAGATTTGTTAGATAATGATTTTTCTAATAATGTTCGAGAAAGAAACTCACTGCCCACTTGTGAGATAGGAACAGAATAAGATGTTCACGGTCTATATTATTGTCTGAAAAAATTCTTGATGATATTGATCATAGAACTGTTGTTGTTAGAAGAAGAAGAAAAGAAAAAAAAACTATATCAGAAGATCAGGATATAAACCGAAACTTCTTGCAACTGAAGTAATAGCACCACATTGATGTTGTAGTTCTTCCAATTCATTATGGCGAAAAATTACAAGGAGTATTCATCACAAAGAAAATGTTTATCGCATTCTGCACTTTTTATCTCAGTTTTTTCTAATAAATCTTTTAATATTTATTAACTAGGACATATTATTATTTTTTTATAAATAAATTATTTCAGAAAACATTCTCGATAAACTTCAGAATCGCCGTTTAATCTTAGAATTATGAATACATTAAATCATCCTGGAGGATTAACTGGAAACTGGACGTAATTATCATGATAATAATAGATTAATATAATGGCAATTTATTCAAACAATAGAAATTAATCTACCTCATAACGTTAAATGATATATTACTCAATTAAATATAGTTTATCAGCTGTTAAAGCAGGGAAGATAATTAATATATGTGAATGTAAATATAGTAATATCCGAGCTTCATTGTAGGTTTATACGTATTAGATGGCGGTAGATAATTTAATTCTGGTTAATATCATCTAGATCTGTGTGAAAACAGTAATATTATATCAGTTTATCTGTTGTTGTAGAAAAAATATCACAAATAAGTTCTCTACGTCAACAAGAACTTCACAATATACATCTAATTCCTAAACTATAAATCTTTCATATAATCTTTGTAAAGATGTCTTTCAAGAAAAGAATAAATTCTGTACGTTGATATATATCTTTCAGGAATTCAAATATTCATAAATAGTCTTTAACTTGTCCTCGGAAGGTCTCGTTTTATCGAATAAATAGCTTAACTTGAAAAATATTGAATTTGTAGTCTGGAGAAAAGTCTATAAATAATCACTCTGCACTTCTTAGATATAAACTTTATGCTACTTTTAATAGTTTCGGCAGTATTTTCTCTGTTTTTTGAAAAATTGTGATGTCAAAGTTTGAATAATAAGTGCTAGTTTGAACGAATTTAAGAAAAGTTTAAAAGCAGTCTTAAATTTCATTAAATTTTTTTCTTATTTTTTCTTACTCACTTTATGACAAATATACATTAAAAATAAATAAATTTTTCTCTCTGAAGAATTTTTATGTTAAAATAAAAGCTATTCCAGAAATTTCAATGACATTCTAGATTCAATAACATCAACAATCATGAAGTTCCTTTACTAGACTTCGTTAAAATTGCTCTCCGATTGAAAGATGCAATCTTCGTCTTGGAATATCAATTTTTATCTTTTTATCTTTGAATATGATGTTAAAATAAAACGCATAATAGCTAGAAACTCAGTTAAAATTCGTGCTATTTCAGTTCATGTGACAACCAAGATTCAATAACTTTAACATTGACGAACTGACATTTCTTTGTCTGCTACGACGGACAGAATTCAGACATTTTCATTTTAAACGATGTTCTAGAAGCGTATAAAGTAAACGACATTGACGTTATTACGTTTCTAAAGCGAAATAGCAAGATTTTAACTATTTATTTTAATTTTTATCATAAATTTATTTAAAATGTATTAAAAATTCACGTATGAAAAAACTCATTGTTTATTTTATTTTACGGCATCGAAGGAGAGAGAGAGAAAGTGCGAAATGATTGTAAACAAAAGAATTTAAGGCATAAAAAATAATCTCAGACATAAACAGAAGGTTTTTAATGATTTTTTTACTATTTTTATTTGCCTCTTTCTCCAGAGATAATTTTTATACGTTCGTTGGAACTTCGAATGCGTGATTCAATCTAGCTATTAAGTGCAGAGAAGAGGAATAAATCTGGAAAGAACTTGCAAATTTATTGATACTTCAAATGTAATAAAAGAATAAAACACTTTATCCCAAGGCTGAAATATTATTTTCGCTAACAAGAATATACCAGAAAGAGAGAGAGGAAAAAAAAAATGAAAATTTAAAAGAAGTTTGGTGGTTTTCCCCTCTAGCATTTAAAGCGTTATTCTTCACGAAAGAAAAATAAAGAAAAATTTTGATTGATGATGGATTCTGATGTCTGGCTGGCGGATAATTGAACTTTTTTAAATTATCATACTTCAGAAAAAGTATGGCTATTGGCAAAACAGGAAAATACTAACATAAAATCTGACAAATTATTCAATTTATCGTTCCTTCAAATGGTAAATGTTTACACGATATTTACAACGATCAAAAGTGGCAATTGTAATGTTTACATCCTCTTTTATGGAAGTGAGACAAATTATGCTTGTTTTCGAAACGTTGTTCAGCATTAATTATCATAAATTATCGATCACAAAACAAACAAATTTCTTAAATGTTAATCTACATTAAAACATAGATCGAAGTTACTATAACAGCTCTAACTCCAGGCAATTTCGTCAATCAATATTGATGCAATTACGATTTTAATGAGACATTCTATTGAGAATAATTTTCTATTTGATACTGAAACCAATTCTTTTTCTAACTAACTAAATTTCGTATTCGTTTTTATCATTAATATTATTAAAAAATTTACAATATTTTATTTGACGCCAGTATGACACTTGATACAATTTGTCGCAATTATTAAAATCTTTTTAGGTCTATAAAAAATCCTGTATATAAAGAGTATGCAAAAAATCGTATGTTATATGAATTTTTAGTGATATTTATATTTAAACGAAAACACATCGTTTTGATTTATGGCTAGATTTCATGGTCCCGCTGTTCACGTCTTTATCGTAGAAAAATTTCACTTTTGGGAATATTTTTAAAGATACTGTTGCTTTTTTATACTTATACATAATTCAAACTTATTTGTATATAATTCAAGTTTTGTTTAAAAACATAAAACATGTCGGCTTTCTGAACGTGTTCTCAATTTTGAGATGATTAAAGATATGAGATCAAAATATATGTCATCAATGGTATTATCTCTATGTTGAATGTCATAAAAGTGAAAACTTCAAAAATTTGAACGTCCGCCATTTTTTAAAATGATGAAGCAACAGAATTAATTAATCTTGCTTCAAAGCCAACTTTAATAGTCTGACCATTCACCGAATTCCATAAAAATTAATTAAATAGTTCAAAAGTTATTAGGAAAAAACTTTTTGCGTTTGAACATCTGCCACTTTTAATTGGCTGAAGTAAAGAATTAATTGATATAACCTCGACATCGCTTTCAATGATTTAACTATTCCTTCAAAAATTTCATAAAAGTTCAGAATATATTAAAAGAGTATCTTAAAACTTTGAATGTTCGCCATTTTTAAATAGTCGAAATTAGTGAATTAAAAAATGTGGCATCAAGGTTATCTTTAAAAATAGAGCAGAGGTATAGAATTTTATCAAAAGATATTAATTAGTTCAAAAATCATTAATAAAAACAGACAGCACAATAAGCTTATCTTATAAGTCCCACTTTCCTTCTAAAAATAGGATAAAAATAAAAAAAATAATGATAATAAACAAACATAATTATTTTTGTCCTTGTGAATTATGAATATATCATCTTTTCATATAATTTTTGTATGTAAATAATACAAATTTGTAGACTTTTAATAGATAAAACAATAGAAAAGAATATTAAAAAATTTTTAATCTGTTAAATAAAATTATGTTTTTCATGGGAGTAGTATTGATTAAATTTAAAAATTATGAATTGTTTTTATATATTATTTTTTACGGTTATACGCTTTATAAACATAAATTGTTAAAGTTTAAAATTAACTTAATTACAATTCTGTTAAACGACTTTAATTATCATTCATCATTCAATACAAGTATTTTTAATCGTTCTTAAATTGCGATTTAATTAATTTACCATTTATATTTTATTGCTAATAGTTATTAAATATTGAAAAGTAATTATCAGCACTCCGATTGCTTTAGGACATGAAACAACTATTATGTAGAAAATAAATTATTATTTAAGCTTAATTAGATTGCTTTTACATTCTTAACGTATGAAACTATTAAACGCGAAAAAATTCAATATCTAATTTATTATTTTAATCGTTTTAATTTAATTAAGGGTATTTTTTTTTAGTCGAAAAAAATCGAAACATTGCTAGTTTATTGTCTTCTGACTTAGAATAAAGTGATGCGTGTTGAGTAGATGTTTATCATTAAAAAATATGTTTTCATATCTTCAAACTTTTGGTTTTTTTTTAATCTAAAATAAATGTATTTTTGAATCAAAAATACCTAATCCGAAAATGAGACTTAGAATAAAGTGATGCGTGTTGAATAGATGTTTATCATTAAAAAATATGTTTTCATATCTTCAAACTTTTGTTTTTTTTTTAATCTAAAATAAATGTATTTTTGAATCAAAAATACCTAATCCGAAAATGATGAATATAATTTAACCATGATGAACTATGGACAGGAAAATTGATTGATTCCGGAGTGGAAACTACGTCCTTCCTATCGCTTCTGAATCCATTAACTAACTTTGCCGCTCTCCATCACTTTAAAGATCTATATAATGTATCTTGGAAACTGTCAAATTAAATAAATAGGATAAAATTTCATTCGGTTACTTATTTATTAAAATTTTACTATATACTCACGCATTGGTACTATTTATCTAGAATCCAATATTTTTTTATTTAATAATTAGTAAAGTCTTTGTAGGCCTACAAAAAATTCTGTATACTAAAATAATATTAGTAAGCTCATAATTGCCAGCTATTAAAATTCGACCATTGAAACATTATTGAATATTCTTCTTGTTACGAACTTTGTCGTTTTATTTTAAAATTTTGGAATAAATTCAAAAATCCTGCATATATCTTGACATCATGATAGATCTAATAATAGATCATACATATATTATAATCTATTATTAGTTCTTACATAATGTATTGAAAAATTATACTTATTTAATATGTAATTGCATTATTTCAAGATGGCGAGGATTACTACTAAAATGCTCGTGTTATAATCGGACATTTATTTATTATTTATATATTCCTAAATCAGTGAAATAAGAATTGATGTAATTAATGACATATATTACATGTATATGTACACCATATGGTAGATATATACATGTAATAATATGGTATAATATACGCTATTAATTTCGTTGTGTTAGTTGTCTCTGGATTCACTGCATTACGAATTACGAATTTTTTGATTTACGGAAAAAACTTACGTAAACATTATGCTCGTTAGAAGTTGAATACTCGTATTATATAATCTAATACACAGTTCAGTAGACTGTATTGGAATAACTGCTTTTTATTTTCCTTTCTTAATCATTATTAATATTTTATATCTCGCTATTAAATTTTAAATTATCTGGTAGATTTTAAGAAAATGATCTAGACATAATATTTAATTCAATATCTTTAATAATTTCAAAATGTCAGACAACTGAAAAAATTTAAAGTTTTTTTAGTTCTTTCCATAATATATATAATGAAGATTTTTAAAACGTAAATGGTTTAAAGTGAAAATGTATAAATAATTCCACAAGTTCATTTATTATATTATTTAATAGATTAATATTTAAATAATTATCAAGGCGGTTTTTATTTTTTCAATAATTTTTTTAAATAATTTATCTTGATCATATAATTTTTTTCTTTTAATATCTTTTCATATTTTAACTCCTATAAAGATAATTTATATAGTAATATTTAACTTTAGCGTAAATAATTTTTTAGATAAATTTTCATTCAAAACATTGATAATTTATTTTTATTTCTTTTCGCAGAAACCAATTAATTATCGTCTGGTATTGCTGCTGTTAAGAGAATTTTATGTTAGTTTGATAATACAAGTTTCCAGCTGACCTTCGCTAATATATAAATAATAACTTAAATAATAAAATCAAGCGAAAGCTTGGAAGAAACGAAAAAAGACTTACAAAAACAATCTTACAAGAGGAATAGATTACGGTTTATTCGCTGTAAGGAAAAGTAATACAGAAATCCAATTAAAGAATCAATATATTGAAAAACCGAGATATGAGATGATGCAAACATTATAAAAAATATCCGTATTTTAAAAAAACCGCGATATAGCAAGAAATAAATATTTACAAATACTTTTTATATTTTCGTGATATTTATCGTCTTAAAATGTTCTACTATAAGCAAAGCATTGTAAGAAGATAAATATCACGAAAATATAACTTTTTTACTCGGAAAGAGTGTCCGTTTTTTTATTATATCAGTTTAATCTCTTGTAAAATAAAAATACTATATATAAAACAGCTTTTGCATAACAAATCTCGATTTTTGGAGAGTAAAATGAAGATTACTAATCTCTGAAATCCCAGTATTATTTTCACATTATTATTTAAATTAATATTTATGCACTAAGTTAATCCTTTCATTTTACGTCTTCCCGTATATCTTAAGTTTTCTATGAAACTGAATTTATAATTAAATTTTCTGCATTCAGAAGCATTCTACGAACGATAACCGAACTACTTCTTATCGAAGCTATTCAGATAAGAAGCACGATTGGTCGATCATCGATAAGAATGTTCTTCTCAAAAGCCACACTACTAAATAAAAACAAGAAAACTGAACTCCGTTACCGATTAGACATATCTCCACATGATTGATTGGTTTTAATATTCATCATAAAACAAACTTTTCGGCCTTTAACCTTTTTATTAAGCGGCGAAAATAATTTTCACGATGAATGTCCATTAAATCGTCAACTATGACAACCTTTAAAAAAAAGTTGTTTTATAAGGCGTATAAATATCAAATATTTTGCTGACATAAAACTTTTATCATTCGTGTTTTAACATAATTAAACATTACTTTTTAAAATATCTTCTTTTCCTGTGATTTATAGAAAGATAATTCCATTTAACACTGTATTATTCATCTCAACATCCAAACTGGCTCTAATTCAAACGAGTCAAACTATTTAAAATTTAACATTTTAAAACTTATCGCTGATAAACACCGTAAATCAAGTAAATTCGTTTTAAAAGAAGCTAATGTTACTTTACAGAAAAGAACACAAATTCACATAAATTCCGATTTATATTCTACTTTTTTTTCTATATTTAGCATGAAAATTCAGCTTTTGTAATGTTTAATCGAACATGCATAATGAAACATGTTCACCTGTAATACGTGAACAACCTATCAGAATGGGAAATTGTTTGAAGTCGAATTTTTTTATTATTCTATTAATTTTTTTTGTGAAATCACATCATTAATTTTTTATAGCATATTTACTTTCTTTCTTGCGAAAAGCTATCACTTTTAATAAATGAATACAAACATTTACCTAATGTAGAGTATACGGATAATTAATCATTTTTTAAATACATTTTTCTAAGGATCGATTTTAGAAGCTGCTCACTCGTTTATGTTAGATCTCAACATTATTAAAAAAATAATTAATAATGGTATTTATCACATTTTCTAATTTTATCAGTTAATGAAATATTCCTAGTGGATTTTGTTAGTTAAAATATTTCTATTGAAAATATCAACAGGAGATTTTATGACTTACTCTTCTCTAAAAAAATGTAATTTTATTGACTTATAAAATCTTAATATTAAATATATAAAATTGTAAAAATATTCCTAATTCTAAACAGAACTCTGTTAGCATTAATTAAATATTTAAAGTAATTAATTGCTTAATGGTTAAAGCATTAACTATAATTAGTTTTCCTATCATACCTCGTTTACATATGCTAACATTTATATAGACAAAAACATTCATTTTAATAATGAAAACATGGTAAAAATTTGATTTAATGCTTTAACAACAACTATATTATTTAACATGCCAAAAAAAATTCTACATTTCTTCTTGAATATATAATATTTAATTTATTAAATTCATACAAAAAATAAAAACTATGATTTTATTATTGACTGGGATCAATAATTACAAAAATTAATTAGAAGATTAATCATAATTAAGAGGGATTAAGTCATTATTATTTTTTTATCACGTAAGCCAACAAAGTAATTTTGTAATTTTATTGACTTTATTTCTGGCGAAAATAAATTATATTTTAAACATTTTATTATAAACTTAAAGTGAGATGTTAATCTATACGTTCGTTTTCACTACATTTGCATTCGCTTCACTTCTTCAAAATCGAATAGAAAAAAAAATCTAAAAAAAATTGAAAAATAAGTAATTTAACTTTGCTAATGGCCATTAAACAAGCAGCAAAATGTGTTTGAGTTGCAAATTTTACAGTTTATAAAAGTTTCAACTTTTATTTAATCTAATTTTACAGCAATTATCATAAAATGTTTTAGATCTAAGTGTCATTTTAACTTACAAATGATAGAAAATATCTTCTAAATAAAACTTTAAAATGAGTTAACTTTATAATAGCAAAAAATTAAATTAGTGAAGTATTTCTTTAATATTATATTTTTTTATAAATTCATTTAAATTTTTTTAAATTCTTCAAGATAGTTTCAACGAAAAACGTTTTCTTAATTTAAAATATCGTAAATTAAATGGATAAATACCATAAGCACCCGTAATAACTCCACAGAATTGTTCATAAATTGTTCAAAGAAAAATAAAAGAATGGTATATATAAGGACATAAATGTTATAACGATATTAACTTAAAACAAACGATATGCTATAAAAATACCATCCGGAACTTTAAAAGCCGAAAATTAGTAGACTAATGTTTCTTCTAATAACAGATTGTTTAATGTTATAGCTGAAAAAATAATTTCTTATTGCCTATCTTTCTTGGCTTATCCCATTTACAAGATTTAGGAAAAAATATCAGATAAATTTCTTTCTAGGATAAATGTCATTGAACAACTATTTCCCCAATATATAATCCGATTAGAAGTTGGAAGATGTTCTCTATCTATCCATATTAGTAATGTTTTAACTGAATATACGGAACAATGATCAAAATCATTTATTATTTTTTTGAAAATAATTTATAACAATGTGATATTAAATCTTAATAACAAAAATATATGTCTTTATATCTTTTATAGATGGTAAGTAAAGTTATAACCATTAAAAAACTTTCAGTTTTTTTTTTATTTCTTATAATTAATAATTATAATCTTGTTTAAAAGGTTAAAATCGTCTAAAATTTGAATGTTTTGTTATTGAGGCATTTTTTCTGAGTATCTGACAGCTCAAATGTCTAATAATATCATTAGAGTGTGTTAAACAGTTTTAGAGATATTAGCATTTTAATGCGGATATCTCTAAAACTGTCACGTAAACTTAATAATTGAATAGTTTACTTTTATAACTATTTTTGAAATGACCGCCACTTTGTAAAAGGATCACGTAAATTCTCCTAAATTATTAAGTATATAGCGTGGATAATAAGGAATGATCCCTAAAATTTCATTACCATGCGAGATTTGGTTATCAAGATATATTGCAAGAGATGGATGAACGAGCAAACAAACTGAATACATTAGAGAAGAAAATATATGTTTGTATTCACTTTCAAGGAAAATAGTTTCTAACTCAATAATGAATCATTATAATACAAAAAATGCATCTAATGAAGAAAAATGTTGTTCAACAGTATCAGGTATAAAATAAGATTAATGTTCTTCTATTGTGGAATTTGTGTATTAAAGCACCGGTTACAAGGAAACAATTCGATAAGACTCCATAGTTCCATAATTCTAAACTAACAATAAATCTGCACTTATAAATCTTTGTTTACGTGATATTATAATGTTCATATATAATTAATGATTCATTATTTGTAATTAGGAAACTTTCCTGGTTAAACTTATGGCCATAACAATAATGAATTTAAACGAAGCTTGTTGCAATTATAAAATTAAAATCATTGAATTTAAACCTTTAACATCTACGTGAAAATTTAACTAAGCAATGTTTGAATGTTTTAAGTGTAAATGATATGCATACGGATATTTAGGATTAAAATAAAACGTTCAAATTTATAATTTTTCAGAAGTTTTGCTAAAATATTAGATATAGTATAATTAAAAAAAATTCAAAAAAATTATAATTTCAACACTAGGCATGTTATCTGTATTATTAATTCATTCGAATTGTCAAGCCGATAATTAAAAATAAGGAAATGTCATGTGGCAATATCATTTCACATAAAATCGCTGATATATATATATTTCTAAGCATCTGCTAAAATATTCATGATATTTCATATTATGTGTCTTGAAAAGATGTCAGCACCGATATAAAATGTTTATTTGGACAACTATATTAAAGTTTATTTTTGAGTGAAACTTGTCAAAATGCTAGATATTTTAAAAGATATCTGATATCTGGATGTCTTCCATTCTTTAAGGAAAAAAATCAATATTTGATTCTCTCGCTCTCTCTCTCTCTCTCTCTCTCTCTATTTTTAGGCATCGCTAACTCCTTGCTAAATATCAATAAAATGAAAACCTGTGCTAAACTGATATTCTAAAATAAATTATTTTTAAACAAGGAAATAAATAAAATTTATTACTATTAAAACATTCGAGTTTTAAATTCTGATCAAAAATTTTCGGATAGTTAATTTTTAAAAAATTAAAAATTGGATATTGTTGGAAATGATCCAAAGCTGCAAATTAATATTGAACTGTTGAAGGCATCTGCATGGTTTTCTTATTTTAATCACTTCATGATTAAAATAATTAAGTTCAGAGTTAATTTGTTAGAAATTTTTGATATAAATTTTAATCTTTTAATTTGGAAAATTTTCAGAAAATTTAATTTCTCGCCAAGACATAATGTCTCGCCAAAATTCCAAAACCGTTTTAAAGATATTTGTCAAGTCTTCCAGTAAATACATAAATGGACAAGTAGGCAAACGTTTCAAAGTTTGTCAACAAAATTTTAAAAAGAAAGAAATACTATAATAACAAATTTAAATGTTTTAACGCAAGAATAACTTTCATTTCCAATTTTCTTTATGACAAGATAACAAGAAAAATTTTTTATCGATGCAAGCAGATGCCATAAAATAAAATTGGATAATTGAAAAAGTATTCTTTTAGAAGAAATTTTTATTGAAAATGTCAATTAAATGTTTGAAAAAGTTTCAAATAATGATTATTAAATAAATCAACATAACAGATTTTTTTTATATTTTATCTATTGTTTTTTTTTCTTTTATAGAAATTTTGTTATTCTTGACACTGATCAGAAAGATGGATTAAGTTGCATTTCAGTATATTCTTTTTAAGAACTTTCAATCCGTTGATATTTTTCTTTTCTTTTTTTTGGTTAAATCTAGAGAGCTTAGATTTCAAAAGCTTTTCTCATTAAACCGATAATAGCAAGAGTATCATTTAGAAAGGATCTATACAGTATTGTGTAACATGACAAAATCTCTCTAATTTTTATAAGTGGAAGAAGAACAACATGAAGAACATGAAAACCTGAAGAGATAAGAAAGTGCATTAAGACAAATCTCCTTCAGGTTTTATTATATAATGTTTGTGTCGATAATCAAAATTCGAAGATTGGATTAATGGCAACATAGAGTTCCATCGATGTTTAATATTATGATGGATTATCTTAACGTCGAGTAAAAGTTTTTAGTGGAACATTAACAGAAATTTATTATCTTTACGGGAAGCCTTCAAGTTTCTAATCAATATTCATAGCCCAAATCCCTAAAATAATGAAAGAAAACAGTCATATGAAATATTTAATTTATATAATGAAAAATGCGGGCCATAATACTTTAAGACATGCTTGAGGAGCATACGAATTGACAGAGACCAGTCGGGAAAAGAAAGATTTTTTAGTTACTTATACCATTTAAATAAAGCAGGCTTTCTCTTTTTTTATATTCTTAAATATCAAGAATTATTTGCGACCATTATATTGATGATAGATTAAGTTGTTTTGAGGACATATCGTAGAATCAATCGTCGATATTGTTGGTAATTCTAATAGAGGTTAATCCTAGATTAACATCAAAATCAGGAGAAAAGAATGTAATATCACAGAATAAAAGAGTTCGAGTCGTTTCAAATTGGATTACTATTTGTTAAGAATTTCTTCAATTCCAAAGATTTGTGTTTGGAATAAAAATCATGTAGAATTTTTTTCTAGAATCAAAGTATTAGAAGAATGAAATAAATGGAATTGAAGATAAATCCTTATAATAAGTAAATAAAACCAAATAAAATATATTGTTATATAAGAACTTTTTTTAAGTTGAATAACTTTAGTGGAATTTCTACTGATTTTTTCGACTGGCTTACTTTTCTGATGATACAAAATTACTCTTACTTTGAAATATAAAGAAAAAAATAATTTAATTAAGAGATAAAAGAACGTCTAAATCTTTTTCTTCAGTAAAAATATATAAAAAATTTGAAAATCAGAGAATCCGCACTTTTTAAATAGATAAATCATGGAATAATTGCTTTAACAATAAAATTTTAAACTGTAAGTAGAGAATATAATTTATAAAGAATTTTCTGTATTCTTAATCCCATCAAAAACATCTCATATGTAAAAAAATAAGCCAAGTACAGTAATACCGAAACAAGATATTTATGAAAATTTAGATGCGATTATTTTGGTTGATGTTATCATATTAGTTTCTTAAATCGTCAAACAAGTAGTTGCATCTAAATTTGTTGCAATTTTAGTGCAACTTGTTTCACGATTTAAGAAACTATGATAACATCAACCAAAATAATCGCATCTAAATTTTCACAAATATCATGTTTCCGTAATACTATACTTGGTTTATTTTTTACATATGAGATGTTTTTGATGGGATATCATTTATTTTTTAGATGAAGATAATTATTTAATTAGAAGGGCATTTATATCGAGTTGAATTATTGTGGCATTAAAGGATCTCGAGTAATCTAAGGAATACCGACTTCCTAAATTTCAGCGATATCGGTTGAACGAGACGAGAAATAACAGAGTTAGTGATAAACAGGCTTCCTACTTTATTCATTTTGGTCCTATTGGGCTGCACTTCTTTAGAAAGGCTTAATTAACATAAATCATATTTACATCCCAGATTTTTTCGAAATCGGTCAAACGATGTGATCTAGAGAAGAAAATCATCGTCTTCTACACCTTTTAATTTTAGCCCAATTGGGCCAAAATTTTTAGTTGATTTTAAGTGAACTGCGCTATGCCTATATTCTGAATTTGGTCAAAAGCTATATTCTGAATTTGATCAAAATTGGTTAAGCAATGCGATATATAAAGGCATTTATGGAAATCGGATCCCCTTTCTCCCCTTTGTTTTGATCCGATTGCGCTTAAATTTTCAGGGGACCTCAAGCAAACTAAGAAACATCTATATTCCAAATTTCATCGATATCGGTTAAACGTCGACCTGTAGAGGTGTCTGCATAGTAGGAGAAGAAGAAAAATGACGCTTTTTTGTCGATTTTTGCAATTTTTAAACTGCTCTAAAAATGACGTTTTTTTTGTCGATTTTTGCAATTTTTAAACCGCTTTAATTCTATTATTAAAATTGGATTTGAAACTTCCACTTACCAATCTATGTCCTATTGAATACTTTTCTCAAATGCAAATTGTCAGCAAACTATGTTCCTATTGAATATTTTTCTCAAATGTAATTGTCAGATTTAAATAATTAATCTTAAATTTATCTTAGGACCAAAGTTACAGCGAGTTGAATTTTGGCTGTAATGACTCCGGTGATAATTAATTAATATTTATCTTAGGCCCAAAGTTACAGCGAGTTGAATTTTGGCTGTAATGACTCCGGTAATAATAATCAGTCAGTGACTACTGTACTTGGCTTAGAGATTTTAATGAGAAATTTACAGTCAGTGACTACTGTACTTGGTTTAGAGTCGCTGCCGTGCCTCTTGATATTTTTAATATAGTATAAACAGTATGTAAATGTATGAAAACATAAAATATGACATTAATCGAAAATAATGAGATAAAACATTTTAATATAGTATAAAGAGTATGTAAATGTATGAAAACATAAAATATGACATTAATCGAAAATAATGAGATAAAACATCATTTTAATGAGTTTCAAATCAATTTTTTTATTTTTATTAAAGCTCTAACAAAATAAAAAGATGCGTTATGTAAATCATTCCAATCTAAATTTATTAAAAATTAAATTTATCGATTAATTAAAAAAAACCTACCTAACAAAATTTATTTTATACAAATTTTATCTATAGAAACAAATCTTACAAAAGAAAAGTTGATATGTAAAAATTAATTTGTATTGTACGATCTCTCTCGAATTCTTTGCATTTCACGATAGGAAAATATTTGTAATATTTCTAAAATTAATATTCGAAAATTTTAATTAAAAAATGAATTAATTAAATTGTTGACATTTAATATATAATAGAATGCGATCATTAACAAACAAATTTCGAATAGAGAATTAGCATTTGCATGGAATTCAGTAGCAAGTTAAACATCATAAAATTCAATTATCGTACAATTGAATTTCTGTTATCCGTTCGGGGTTACTTTAACTGAATTGTTTCGAAACCAAAGAGTAAAATTCATTATACCGTTGTTAATTAAGTTCAAATATGGATATTTTACTGAATAGGAAAGCACTTTCGTGTCGAAACATTCGTTAATTTATCCATTTACTCGTTTGAAAGTACTTTTGAAAATTCCTAATCAGCACTTCCCTATAACAACACCGTTAAATGTAATTATTTTGCGAAGATTTGAAATTCTTAACTCGCTTAGTAGCATTTTAACTTTTAACAGTTAAAAGTCTTAAAACTATTTTATCAATTAAATGTCTTTAAATGCTTGATTATTATCTAATTATCTAGAAATTCGGACTTTAATGTGAATAAACTCTTCAGTTTATTATACTCAGCATTAAAAAAATATTAATAATTTATTGAAAACATAAGTTGCTTCTAAACTCCTATAATTTTTAATAGTCTACTTTAATATTACTTTTTATAGTTCTTCCTGTCAACACACTTCAACTTCCTGAATACTTACACAGTCGCAAATTATGAGTTGATTAAAATTTTACGAAGAAAGGATTCTGTTTATCTTCATCTAACAAAGCTGACGATATTCAAAGGACAATAAAAAAGAGAGCAGTTAATTTTTTTTCCTTTTATTATTCGCTAAATTATAATGGATATAAATGTCAATCGATCTCATTACTAGTTCTTCGAAAATTTCTCATACAGAAATTTGCTCACTTTATGAGATTATTTGACTTCTTTAGAGAAAGAACTAATCATTTTTTCCAATATATTCATTAAAAATATATCATCCATCACAATTTAAAATTACAATTAGATGACAGATATACTTTTTTTTTCCAATAATTTATTACCGTTTTTTTCTTTGTGGTTTAAAATTATCAAATATATTTGTGCCTTGATGTCCAATATCGATTTTTGAATTTTTAATGTTTAACTTAATTTTTTTATTCAAGATTTAAATTTAGTTAAATCCGATAAACTTGGAACATTTTTAACTTATATTGATAACTGATAACAGAAAATTTTTTTTTTATTTTTAATTTGCCAACCAACTTGGAAAAGTTAGAAAAAATAGTGTAAATTCCCTTTATTATAAAAATTCTTACAGTTAATCTAAGATTACAGCATGTTAAATAAAACAAATCCTGAAAATCTTCCATTTTACTGAAAATAAACACAGTAAACTTAAAATAAAAATTTTTATTAACATTAAATCTTTTATGCAAGTAATCCTATAAAAGTAAGTAAATGTAAGTTGACTACGTTGTAATTTATACAATGATTGATGGAGTCAATATAAAATTATTTTGTCAACCAAAATTTTCTTTTTTATATTAAAAAATGCATATATTCATAGTATATAGTACATACAATAGCCTACTATGGTCTATACTGTGTTACCTTTCTTATATAAACAACAAGAAAAGCGATGAAATTACACGAAATTTTAGTGTCTATCAAAATCTGACACAAAAAAATATTTTATTTTAAAAATATTCACTAAATAAATAAAAATTTTAGATAAACATCGCCGTGCTTGTTTTGTAGTAATGATGTTTACTTCAGTAAACAGCTGAACTAGACACTTATAACAATCAGTGCACAATGACTTCAGATCTCTTGTGTAACTTTCCAAGTTGATGAAATAGATCATGAGCAATTGTTTACACCTTGTCGAACAGACAGAATGAAAATTTAATCATAGCAGTACTATTCTTCCAGCTGTCATAACTTTTTCCTAAGATCTCCTCTCAAGCATATGATGATCAATTCCGGAAGAAAAAGAAAATATTATATGCTCTAACATGAATTATATTCTGTAAAATAAATATTTCTGTTTGGATATATATATATACAGATAAATCTCTTTCTTTTCTTGGAATATTCTATTTCTATTTTAGTACAAAAGTTTTGTTCAGAAAAATAAAAAAAGATGTTCTTTTATGTAAAACTACCATTACACATCCATCAAAGAAAGACTACTATTAGAAATCCCATCAAATATTTTATTGTTCCATTCCAATTCACTCCCATTCTATGTACATGGAAGTAGACAAAGTCTCCAATAGTCTTTCTTTACGATGATTGCTAAAACGAGAAGAAAAGATTAAAATCGTGACAGATTTGCAAATTTTTTTGCTCATAAAAAATCTCCAGAATAATTGCGTGATTTTAAAGAAAGTTGTGTTTAAAAAAATATATATATACATTTTTCATATTTCGTTTTAAAAAAGTTATGTTTAGTGAGAGTTTAATCATCAATTTTATGAATTTATTATTTATCGTTTATTCAAATATAAAGTTTAATCAATAATATTTGTATAAATTTATATAGGAAATAATTACACGGTTTTAATAAATTTAATCTGTTTAATAATTAAAAGTAAAGATTAATAACAAGTTAATTATTGTTTTTCAAAAACATTAAACGAAGTTTTCGTTGAAGTTTTAACATTAAACAGAATTTACAAGAGTTAAGGAATTTTTAAAATTTTATACGAATTATCGATTAATTAGTAACGCGAAAAGTAATATAAAACTTTTATAAAAGTAGAAAATTACTAACATTATTTTTATTTTAAACTTTCTCATTATTTTTTTTCTTCTTATTTATGAATATATATAGGTTTTCCTATTTCTAAAAACTTATCAAAGAAAAAATTGCATTTAACAGACGAACAGATTTAATTATGATACAACTCCCTTAATATCTTCATTCATTTGGATAAAATTTATATAAGCGCTCAAGCTTCCGACCATAAAGTTAAAAACAAATTCCATCTTTGCTCCTTTAACCAAAAGAAAAAAAGGAGGAAGAAAAAGTATTTTTCCGTGAAATCCTCTGAAACTTCTTTGTTTAGTGAGTAATTGCTAGATTAAGAAGAAAGCTTGGAATTTCTTGTTCAAAATGCTTAATTCTAAAGTTTGATGAACAATAAAAGATTCTTATTCCGAAAAGAGAGGATATAATTTAATTCAAATATCATATATTTTCTTTTCTAAGATAGATATATATAATATTTCGAAGTTATTTCTTTAGATTTTTTTTTCTTTTTAAAAGTTGGAAAAAGTAATATATTGAGGAAGGTATTTATTCTGTATAAAATAACATATAACTTTACTTATTATATCGACAAGATAAGTTTACAGTAGCATGATAAAATGCGGCGAGAATTCTAGAAATAATATTTCTGTAACAAACTTTTTATGGAAGAAAAACAGAGAGGATACACAACACAGAATAATTCAACCATAAAAAAAAATGTTTTTTGTTTGTTGTGATGATACTTATCTTTTATATACTTTCTTCTTTTCAAAATTTCTTCAACAATGTTTATACTTTTGCTTTCCGATAATTTATCTTGTATTCTTCATAATTTCAAAACTACTTTATTTTATCATCTGTGGATATTTCGAATTATATCCAGAAGAAAGCTTATAAAAAAATATATTCAAAAATTAATATTTTATCTTCGATCATTATTCATTGTAAATTGGATATAGTTAGTATATAGAAGCAACTTACGTGTTAAAGAAGATATATAAATTTTAAAAAACGTTCTTCTTTATTTCGTTGAAGTCCAAAATTTGCCTAATATTCGTTCTTCAGAATATAGTATATATATCCAATTTCGAATGTCAAAAACAATCACTAAAAAAGACTAGATGAAAACAAGTGCTATCATCTTATCTTTGGAAGGTCGCTATCTGTCACCTTTGGCATCTACTATATCGATAAAACGCATTCCAGTCTTATTACAGTATAGAAATGCTAGCTTAAGCTTCTGTCTGAAGTTTCACAATACGATCTCTCCATTCCATGCATCCAATTATTTATGTGACACTTAGGTTCTTACAAAAGAGACTATCTAAAATGAAGTAGAAAAGTACGACTAGAAGAAAATATATGGCTTTCGCTAGCTACTCAATATGGAAAAAAAAAGATACTGGAATATCATTTGAAAAATTTTTTTCATATTAAAAAACAGTAGTTGATGTAATTATTACAGATACGTAAAGTTGACCATTCTAATTTACATTCAAATATAATATTTATAATGTATGTTAGATACTGGAATATCATTTGAAAAAATTTTTTCATATTAAAAAACAGTAGTTGATGTAATTATTGCAGATACGTAAAGTTGACCATTCTAATTTACATTCAAATATAATATTTATAATGTATGTTTATGAAGAGTAATTTTAAAACAAACAAAACAGTATTAAACATAAGATTTCTTTATGCAACATCATTCTGCAAGTATAAATAACTACACTGTTTGCAACAGATAAAAATTTTTCTTTCTTTTTTTTCTTCTTAATACCTAGTAGAATGAAAAATGCTCTGACGAAGCATAAAAAATAGAATATGAATTTTAAAAAATCATTGATGAAAAATGAGAGGACAATAGAGTTTTAATGCTTTATATGTTTTTCTTGAAAAATTTTAGATATTATATCTTAAAAATTTTTTTTTATTTATAGAAATTATTTAGATTCTGAAGAATTTTGAAAATTTAGCTAAAAAGTACTCTATGTTGTTAAGTAATTGAAAAGCATCCGCGCTCATATTTAGGCTAAGTCCGGGAGAAATGGACCAACTGATGAGATGGACCAGTAGTTTATTTAGCGAATCGGTCGCTAAAATATCGTAGAACCACTATTGCCTGCTAATGTTGGATGAGAATGATAATCGTTGTTGTTTTTGTGTTTTTTGTAAAAGTATTTCAGCTAATATATTGCCAAATACAAATTAGATGAGTCAATTTTATTTTCATTATTTAGATGGGAATGTAATACGCATGTTATATGCTAATATTTTTGAAGAAATGTCTCACACACAGCGTAAATCATGTTAATCAATCATTGTAATGTGTCGTAGTAGCTCTGGCCGCAAAGGCTACTTCATGGCTGCAGGGAATATTATAAACAGATTTATGATTAATGAAATCAGATAAAGAGAACTGGTATAAAAATTTGAATAATGAGAAGATTAATTTGATAATTTTCATTATTTGTTACATTGCTAACTTTTGTAAAAAATTTTAAAATATTTTCTGTAAATTGAAGTTATTAGATAATTACTTGCTAAAAAAATAATAAACATTTTAATGCAAATGAATATGTCATTAAAAGAGCAATGAGCACATGCACTGAGAAAACCAATGCCATTTTGATGACAATGTTTTTTTAGCCAGTTTTTTAAATGATACAGAATTTCATCTTGGTGTAAATGACCATTTTTCCTTTTTGACTGAAGTAATAAAGAAATGTTTGCACGGGTAGCAATAGTGATACACGGTCATGGGATAATACTGAATTCAGTTTTTTTATTTGACAATGTGAAATTTAATCACGAGGAGAAAAAGGTGGCAAAAAATGATGAAGGAATTAGATTAAGACCTTATAAAATTAAAAACATTTTTACTTTAAAATCTGCCTGGAAGTAATATCTGATTTATACATAACTAAAAAAAAAAAAAACTGAATTAGTCCTTAACTAGAAATGTTTCATTAAGAAAAATGGAATTTCTTCTTCCAAATATTTAAGAATTATATAAAAGTAAATTTTTTTACATCAGAATTCCAATCATTATAAAAAGTTTTAATATACAAAAACTATACAATTTGATTCATTAAAAGAAAAATTAATTTAAAAACTAATATAATTAAATTAGCTAAGTATTTTTATTTAAAAAAAAATTTTATTTTTAATTTTCATTTCCATGTGAAATAATTCCTTTGCATGCAGTAATCATATATTTAGAATAAATTTTTTTTATTAACACAATAAATATCATATCTTGGTTGTTGTTGTAGTTGTAGTAGTAGTTAAACTGATATGTTATTGTGTTGTTCAGAAAGTAATTTCATTTTTTTCCATGAGTGTTGTTAGTTGTACTTTTAACCAGCCAACTTTATTCTAAGTCCTATTGTCATTATATATTTTGATAGCTAACATTTCAAGATTTATTTTATATAAAAATTTTTTTTTGATTCTGTGCTGTTTTTTTTTGGGTGTCACATCAAAATGGAAAATAAAATGGGGATTTTCAGCATGTTTTGCTTTTTTTATTACCGAAAAAGAAAGAATGCTGTTCAAACAAAAAAACGTTATGTGAAAGTATATGGAGTTGGTGTGTTATCAGAACACCAGTGCCAAAACTGGTTTGCAAAATTTCATTCTGACAATTTCGATATTAAAGATAATGTATTTGAATGAATATCATATTTGATAAACTTTCACAGGAAAAAGTGCATCATCATAAACTGATACTGTGCCTTAAGTTATGATTTCACTGCAGATAAATGATTATTTGTAGATCTTTTAATAATTATTTATCTGCAGTGAAACCATACTGAAGGCATAGTAATATTTTAGCATTAGAGAACTATTTGAAATTGTTGAATTTTTTCATTCAGATTTTTCTTTCATTTCTTAATTGTTGCATAGCCAATTTTGCATCTGAACATTTCAAGATGAACTGCAATAAAGATCATCCTCAGCTTATAAGATTAAAGCATTTTAGAAAATGCTTGTAATTTGATTTCTCATAAATTGGGGACTAAATTATTATTGACTTATAAAAGAAAAATTATATTGTGTTCTTATGTCCCAAAAATGTCACTTATTTTTCATTGAAATATTCTGACATACATCTAGTTATATAAATGAGTGCAAAATTATATCAATAACTAGTATTAATTTTCATAATGCAATCTTTTTTTAAAGTCCATAATAAATATGTCAACCACAATGTAGAAGCTTAGTATCTCCATAGTAAAGCTATATTTACAGTCTGAAGAATATGGATTAAGTTCCAGGTCCCATATTTCTATGTTTCATTTTGAAGATTATTGGCTAATCCCATCATAGTTTAAGCAGTTCACAATAGGTACTGGAATAACTCTGTCATTTAATAATCTCTGATTGGAAAGCAGTGTAAAAATTAGAATGATAGAGAAAAATATCTCCAATAAAAGTTGATACCTGCTATTGTTTAGTAGGTATCAACTTTCATTGGAGATATTTTCAATAAAATATTTTTTACTTAAAAACAATAATTATAATAATTCATTCAGAACATTATTAAAAACTATTGATATAATATGCTCTTCTGTCTTATTTTATGTTGCTTTCCATCCTACTGCCATTGGTTGGATGGCTGCATGGTAAAGCACTCATTACCTTAGAAAATCCAGGCTCAAACCTATTTTCCACAGTTTCAGATTTCCACGAGAGGATCAGGCCTGGCCCAAGAATTCCATCTTTCAACCTTCTGCTTGTCCTGTCATGAGATTTTACCAGTCTGTGATGGATTCCAAAAGTGGCCACTATCAGATAAATAATAGAGTATATCCCATGTGCAATAAAGCAATTTAACAAAAACTAACTTAAACATCTTACTATCTATACATCCTCACTGATCACTAAAGCATACCAGTACCAACCAAGGGCTACTTAGACTCATAAAGTGAATGTCAATTAAAGGATTTAGTTCAATGAGTTGGAACCCCTCCTGCAAAAATATGGATCTTAGATTTGGAATTCAATTCAAAATTTCAGATTGTAAGGTAACATTATATCATGCAATCATCCAGTTGATACTTGAAAGATGGATTTGGAAGTCTGATGGCTGAGACAGGACTTTTTGTATAAATTTTTATGATTGAGATCCAAATTCAATTCTAGTTCTGTGGATGAAAAACTGAAACTGTTTCATATTACAAATCTGGATGACTGTTTTATATTGAAATTTGACAGAATACATCTCACATGTATAAAACAACACTCAAAATTTAAATAAATATATGTATAATAATCAAATATTTTGGACTTTTTCTACGAAAAATACTTATGCAATGTCTTTGTCATTTCCACTCTTTATGTATTACTTCACAAGGAATGTACCATTGAAGTTTGAAACTTTCATCTATTTATTTTATTTATTTATTTATAATTCTCTCAACATACAATATAAATTTTTTGTAAAATTTTTAGTTAAGTTTTTTGTAAATCTAATTTTGGCACAAATTATGTTTGCTCATAAAATCAGTGTCTTGTAATTGTAAAGGTTTGTAAATCTAATTTTGGCACAAATTATGTTTGCTCATAA
The DNA here is from genome assembly GCA_000484575.1 of Olivierus martensii. Taxonomy (NCBI): domain Eukaryota; kingdom Metazoa; phylum Arthropoda; class Arachnida; order Scorpiones; family Buthidae; genus Olivierus; species Olivierus martensii. The sequence continues at coordinate 33,740 of AYEL01073760.1, forward strand.
AATCAGTGTCTTGTAATTTGTGTTCAGTAATTTTTTATTTGCTGAAATATTGATAAATGAAAAATAAAATAAAATAGACAATAAATAATGAACAATGAAATTTAAATTTTTATTTTTTTGACATAGTAAGTTAGGTCAAAACTGGGATAGATTCATTTTCAAAAAGAAGTAAAAGCATTAAGAATGTATATTGATTATACAAGAGTTGTTACTTTATACAAATCTTTTTATATATATATATATAGGGTTGTTCAGAAAGTAATTTCTTTTTTTTTCCATGAGTGGCTTTAGTTGTATTTTTAACCCATCAACTTTATTCTAAATCCTATTGTCATTATATAATTTGATACCTGACATTTCAAGGTTTATTTATAAGAAAAACTTTTTTGATTCTGTGCAATTGTTTTTTTTATCAAAAATGGAAACATATTTTGCATTTTTTATTATCAAAAAAGGAAAGAATGCTGTTCAAGCAACAAAAAAGTTGTGTGACGTATACGGAGATGGTGTGTTAACAGAATGACAGTACAAAACTGGTTCACAAAATTTCATTCTGACAGTTTTGATATTAAAGATGCACTAGGTTCTGGAAAGTCAGTTGAATCTGATGACAACAAAATAAAGGTATTAGTTGAAGCAAACCACAGAATAACAAGAAATTGCTACAACATTGAATTTGTTAAATTCAACCGTTCATGACCATATGAAATAACTTGTTTTTGTTTCAAAGCTCAATATTTGGGTTCCATATGTTCTCAAAGAAAGAGATTTGCTTCATTGCATTGATATGTGATTTGCTGCTGAAATTTCAAGAAAATGATCTGTTTCTGAAGCGAATTGTAACTAGTGATGAGAAATGCATTGTTTACGACAATGTTGAACCTAAGCAATCATGGAGCAGAAGAGATGAGCCAGCTGAAAGCACTTTGAAAGCTGATATTCATCAAATAAAATGATACTCTTTGTTTAGTGGGATTTCAAGGGAATTGCTGAAGCTGATGACAACAAAATAAAGGTATTAGTTGAAGCAAACCACAGTATAACAAGAAAGGGTGCTATGACATTGAATTTGTTAAATTCGACCGTTTATGACTATATGAAATAACTTGTTTTTGTTTCTAAGCTCGATATTTGGGTTCCATATGTTCTCAAAGAAAGAGATTTGCTTCATTGCATTGATATGTGATTTGCTGCTGAAATTTTAAGAAAATGATCTGTTTCTGAAGCGAATTGTAACTGGTGATGAAAAATGGATTGTTTACGACAATGTTGAACACAAGCAATCATGGAGCAGAAGAGATGAGCCAGCTGAAAGCACTTCGAAAGCTGATATTCATCAAATAAAATGATACTCTTTGTTTAGTGGGATTTCAAGGGAATTGCCTTTTTTTTAACTTCTACCAGACAATTTTACAATTAATTCAGAAGTGTACTGCCACCAATTGGACAAACTGAGTGATCTCATCAAACAAAAGAGGGAAAAATTGATTAACAGAAAAGGTGTAGTGTTTCACTATGATAATGCCAGACCTCATGCAAGTTTGATGACTTGTCAGAAGCTGTTACAGCTTGTGTTACCACACCCACGACATTCACCAGATCTAGCACCCTTCAATTATTACTCGTTTTGGTCTTTACAGAACTCTTTAGATAGCTAAACATTTATTTCAGATGAGGATGTCATTTATTCCAGATGAGGATGGTTCAGTTTTTTGCAAGCAAAGATCAGAAATTTTAAAAGCATGGAATCATGCTACTACCAGAAAGATGGCAACATGTATTGGTCCAAAATGTTCAATATATAATTAAATAAAATATTTATATTCTATAAAAAAATTGTTATTCCCTCCAATTATTACTTGTTTTGGTCTTTACAGAACTCTTTAGATGGCTAAACATTTATTTCAGATGAGGATGTCAAAAATCACTTGGTTCAGTTTTTTTGCAAGCAAAGATCAAAAGTTCTACGAGCATGGAATCATGCTACTACCAGAAAGAGGGCAACATGTCTTGGACCAAAATGGTCAATATATAATTGAATGAAATATTTATATACTATAAAAATATTTTCATTCATTTTCATATAAAAACAAAATTACTTTCTGAACAATCCTATAAAAAGATTTGTATATGTAATATATATTACATAAAAAAAAATTGTTATTCATTTTCATGAAAAAAATTAAATTACTTTCCGAACAACCTTATAAAATAGAAAACAATTTCTGTAGTTGCAATTTTAATTTTATACAGTAGATTGACTTTGTAAAAATAATTCATCTTCCCTAAAGCTGTTGTGGGACGCCAGCAGGCAATATAATATTTTATAGGCCTTAGCCTTGCATGGATATCGTCAGGATCTGACACCAGTCGGTACCATTGTGATTGATGCCGACAAACAGGCGGATTTGCCTAGCGGATGAAGATGTGGGTTATAGCTATGAGTAAGGAAGGAGAGGTGCTCAAGGACACAACAACAAACAGCTCGTACTGTTAATACACCTCAGATCTTTATTCTTGAGAGAGAGAATTACATCATATCCCATAAAGGAAGGACAAATACCTTGAATATTCTGAAGAGTCCAGATAAACTTTAACTTGAATATTGTGGCACAACACAATAATTCACAGTTCTCAAAGTTCTGATAGTTTTGTCCTGGTAGACCTTTTATAGCCGTGGTGGTGACGGTGGTCGATGTGTGTGGTTTTGGGGGGTTCCTTCTCCGAAGCAGTGCTCACTCCTGTCTGAACTTGACTCTTTCTGTATGGAATTTTTTTCTCTTAACCTCAGGTCTGAGGTGCGGTATCTTGTCTTGTCTCGGCAGAAATAGGTGACAATTGTAAAACCATAAGCGGGGAGAGATTGATGCGATTCTCCCCATCTTAACTTCTTTTAATTTTCTCGGTCGATGCAGATGGTAAGAGGCTTTGAATTTATATTTGCTGGCTTATCCCGATTTTGTGGAAATTAGGAAATGCCAGTTGTGGAAGGGACTCAAACAATAATCGTCTTCCGATTGTCCCGTTCTCGGACTGGTACTGACAATCAACACTATCTCTTATGGAAGCTGGAGGTTGATTCTTTGTATCTTTTTTCTATGGAGGTTGGCGGTCGACTCTCTGCATCTATCTTCAACGGCAGTCGATTGCCTTGAGGAATGCCGCTAGGCCCAGGACTAAACATCTGACCTTTGCCCTAAAATTCCCGGGCTCAATGTATTTCAAACCTTATTTATAACCTTGTTTATCATGGTTGGCTCCTTCTCGGGATACCTACACAAACACAGTTGTTGCTCCCAATGTAACCCTTGTTTTCTTTTCAGGATTTATGCTGCTGGGAACGAAGTTACATGCAGGGCAGTGCCACCCCAATGTTGTTTATTTTCCCCTCAATTCTCATAATTCGTCTCTCCCCTCTTTAGCTTCTTTGTTTTCCGTATTAATTTATCTTATTTTATAAAACTTACAAATCATATTTATTGCAGTCCTCACACTGTAAAAATAATTCCATAAAATATAAATGCAACTAATTTTATAAAAATTTTTTAGATATTTACTTATTTAAAATTTAACATATATCATTTTTTGTTTAAAATTTATTTTAATATATTAGAAAATTTTGTGAATTCATCTTTGCTTCAAGGAATGAAAAAATTTTCCATCCCAGGCAACTTCCATTTCTTGGCAACAAAGATGAATTTTCCATTCTTCAGTTTTAATTTTTTTTTTGTAAAGATATATAGAAGATATGATACTGAATTTTAATTGCAGTTATTAAAATATTTCAAAATAAATATACAGGTAGTCCTAGATTTATGACCATCTTGTTCTTACAATGGTGGTCATTGATAAACTCTGCTATTAAAAAAAGGACACTTTCCATATATTAGTCCTGTGGATCAGGGTATTGAACTAATACTCTGCTCCACAGGACTAATATATGGAAAGTTTTTTTTTTTTTTTGGTGTCTGATTCTTGTAGTTTTGGGTTTTTATGTTTATTAAGATAATATATAGTGTCCTAAATAAGCATTAGAATTGAGAAATCCATGAATTTTGTATATTTCTAAGTTCTGATAACAAGGTTCAAAATTTTCAAAACCAAAATTATCATAAATCAAGGATTATTTGTATAATATAACTATTATATTTCATTGATTTTAAGATATTGTCAACTGCAAGATGCACTATCAATTTAATGACTAGCACTTTTTTATTTTTTATAATTAAACTTTGGAGAGAGAAAATTATTCAAATTTTATTTACAAACTTGGAATAAAATTGTTATAAAAGCTCAATTTGAAGACAATTTTTTTAAATATAAATAATACAAAAAATAAGAAAGTTTTATATTTCAATTTTTGAAATATAAATGAATTATAAAACATTTTTCATAGGAATTGCCAGAAGTCTGCCACTTTTTTTATGATCCTAATATATTAAGTGCCTAATAAATTTTAAAATAATGCCCCCCCTTTTTTGCTTTATTTGATTTAGCACAAATTACAAAATGCAATTTTAAATTATGATTGATATTTATAAAAAGTTATACTTGAAATAAAAATAAACAATACTTCAGAGAAATCAGGAGAGAAATTTTTTTACAAACATTTTTGATCTACTTGTGAGGTTGTTTTTAACTGCATTACTGATACCGAAAGTTATAATGGCAGGACAAAATTGCAGTTGTTCATCATTTAATCTTTCAATAAATAAACAAGCTGCCTGTGGCAAAAAATTTTAAAAAATTTATTCCAATTTGTGATGTATAAGAAAAATATGGAATCCTAACCTGGACCAATTTCATGCTATTACATACTGCATTCAAAATATGTAACTTTTCAATGATATTGTCTTTAAAAAACTAGCTTATAAATGATGCAGCACTATCGTCTAGTTACTCTGAAAAATATCAAGTGATAAAAAACCAGGCATCTATGAGATCTTGCTAAAACACAATTCTTTGAATAAAAAAACTTTATATCAAACAAATACCAAAAGATTAAAACCTGCCTGACTGTGCACCAAGCCAATCTAAGTGGAGGAAACACAACCACAACTCAATCTTTGCACTTTAGAGCACAATATTTCCATCAAATGGTCAAATGCACATATAATCCAGAATGCCACTTCAGTCCTTTCTTCACAGAGACTGAAATGATTCATATTCTTAATCAAACCAGAAATAACAATGACATTAATATAATCTTAGTAATAATCAAGTGCCTTGTTATGATGCATCAATAGATATCAATTATTTATATATCAATATCAACTGAATTAATACAATATACTTCACCAAATCAAACTTTCAATCTCTCAACTTTTTACTTATGTATTTTTTAAATGTATAGCATATTATCATCACTATGCATATTATTATTATATATATATAAATTGCACATTATTTCATATTTTATATTTACATAACAAAAAATTATTTTTTAATGTTTTTTGTGTAGATGTAGGAAGGGGAGGGCTTTCTCAGCCCTAGCACTGTGACCACCAATGGTCTACTGTGCACTTTTTTTTTTGTATAGATATAGATGATTTTTGTATGTTACAAATTATTTGCAATTGAAACATACCATACATCATGATGGCTATATAACTGACAGTAACTGTAAGACATCACTGATTGTAAGATGCACTGTTTATTTCAGAGATGCTAATATATGAAAATATTTGTTTTAGAATCAATGAAATATGGTAGTTATTGTGAACATGTAAAGATTTTTATTTCTAATAACAATTAAGAAATGTCATTAATCACAAAACATTGTTGGACAAATGAGATAAAAATTTAATAATTAATACTATTTAAAATACATACATACCTAAAATAGATACTTTACTAAGAAATTCTTCATATAATTTTCTTTTTCGTATTGTATTTCCCTGTATGAAATTTAACATTCTTAAACAGATGCTTATTTATTATTTATACTACTTGATTATTTTATTTATAACAGTAGTCTCAAAGTATATTTTTTAGCATCCCTAGGGCTGCTAAAAAATTTTCATGTATGCACATATTTCTGCAAGTTATAATATATATAAGATCGGAAATATTTTTTAATTTTTTTGTTTATGTAAGAAACGCAAATGTTTGTTATATTAAAAATATAACAAAACGGACAATTACATTTTTATTACTAGTGTTTTCTTTCATTCTTATTCCAAGTTTGAATAGGTCCATCTCTACCATATATCATGGTCCATCTAACCCAAGGTGATATGGGATAGATGGACCACCTATATAATTTTTAAAAAATCATTAGCTTATTTGTTTATGTGCCTTTTACATTTATATTATTATTAGCTATTAGTATATGTCATAGAATATCTTATAGCCATTTTTTAAACTGGTATTGCTATAAATAACAAAAATACAGCAATTCTTAAAAAGGGGGTCCATATCTCCCGGACTTATTCTATAATTAAATGATTTTTGCATAAAAATAAAGTTTGATCATTTAATTATTCATAATATTCATAATAATTTATTTAGTCAATTTTAACTATAATTTTTTAACTATAATAAGCTACTTGCCGATGGATTCACGCTTAGGAAATTTCAAATGGTGGCTAGTTGTTCACTAGCGTACAATTACCAATACAGAATTTGCCAAAAGTCTCGCACAATTGTGAAAGATTTTCTGCCAATCTAGTTCAACAAAATTCTATATTTAATTTTACTTAAAAAACAGAAATTAGAAACAGTAACGGCATTAATTATCACCTTTTAAAGTATGGGCGCGGAATATGCTTTTCAGTTGCTAAATCGTAAAAGTACATTTTAGCTAAACTTTCAAAAATCTTCATGGTCAAAATAATTTACCTAAATTTAAATTTTTTAAGACATAATATCTAAAAATTTTCAAGAAAATATATAAAGCATTAAATCTTGTCCTCTCATTTTTCATCAATTACTTTTTTAAGTTCATATTCATATTTAAATGCTCCATCAGAGCATTTTACGTCCTTCATTTAGTATTTTTCGATATCTTTTTCAAAGATAGATTTTAATATTAAAATTACTAAAAGATATTGTACTTTATGAATTCATTATACAGTATTTATATTATATTTGAAATAATTTATATATAATTTAAATCGTATACTGTATATTAATATATAGGACGATTTAAATTAAAGCTGAATTTAAATAAAAGTATGTATAAAATTCATTTAATATATTCAAATTTATATGTTAAATATGATACTATAGTTTCAAAAAATAAAATTATGATTACATAATAAGTTTTCACAAAAAAACGCATCAAAAATAGTCTGATAGAAGTTGGAAGTCATATGTGATTATATGTTTCTTTTACGTTTTGTTGTGGTGCTAACTTTAAAAGCAAAATTTTCGGCCATCATGGGCCCAGAAAAATTGAAATTCGAAAGATAGTATTATCGTGAATCTTGCTTTAAATACACAAATCAATTTTGGTCCAGTTAAATTTAATGAGATTAAAATACCCTTACATCGATACATCTATATGAAGATGGTTAATAATATAGTTGATGTAATTATTCCCCTCTGCGTACTAAACAAGGTATTGCATTATAATAGTTCTCATTCTCAGATATTAAATGGAAAGGGATTATCTAAAATTACGTTTTTCTGTTTTGTAAGATTACTGGGGATGGTTTAGATATTAAAAAGGATGGAACTCAATAAAATAGCTTAAAATAAGTACATTTAAGCAAATTTCTCGCGAATTATTACAGTTAAAATTTTAAAAAATATTGTAGAATATTTTAATTGTACTATAGATGTTGTTTACAAACCTTACCGCATGTACTACCGCTAGGTAACGTCTCTCTAAAAATCTAAAAATTTCCAAATTTATTCGAATATCTCATCGGTTGTTTTAGATACAATTATAAAATAAGGTAACGTGTCTCTAAAATTATAAAAATTTCCAAATTTATTCGAATATCTCATCGGTTGTTTTAGATACAATTATAAAATTTTCAGTAGCGATAGAATATTCGAAGATCATTCCAAAAAATATTTCTTAATATTTTACAGCCAATAGGAGAAAAATAACGAAGGTTTAAACACAGCCCTATGCAAAAATCTTACAAATGTATGCAAATTTCTATATGAATTATATTATAGCTAACAATATAAATAAAAATTTCAATTTATAATTTTTAGTGCACTTTTATATTAAAAAAAAATCGCATCCAAATCGGTCGAATGTAACATGTTGTTGAATGTTTTTCATTTTTTTTTTTTGTGTGTGACTGAGTATACATATTGTAAATCTCATGTCAGTCAGAACAAGACAAAATTTTAAATTTAACTTTCCTAAAACAAAATCTCCAATTTAAAATAAACCCCATCCAATTTAGTCCAGCCAATTTGGAGATCTCAAAAAACGATAGATATTTCTCGATCGTAGTCGTATTATGTAGAGTGCTGTCACACTCTCCGTGACAATTCTATTTACATATGAGTTTTAATAAAAGTTTCGGAAATTTTTAAAAGCCATTATGATAATTTTTATATTAAATTTAAATTTAATTCTAATAAAAAAATAAATTAATTTCTATATTTTGTATGATTTCAAGCAAAATTTTTGTATTTGGTAAGGTTTTCTTTAAGAAACCTGTAAACAGTGAAGTGATTTATCTGAGATATCGGAAAAAAAAAATTAAAAGATTTAACTTCTGTATGTTTAAGAAAGTCTTTTATATTTTTCGTAAGATGTGCTTGGAGAAGAAACTGTCGTTGTGGAATATGAGATTCATTTTACATCCTTTACTTGGAAAGATAAATTACTAATGGTACCAATTCCATAAGTCAACATTGAAAAAGTATTCTTTTCTTCCGCCCATTTTAATCTTCAATGTTTTGGATCAATTCAATTGATATCTTGGGTCATTTCTTTTTTTCTTACAGCTCGAAATCCGAAACAACACCGTTACAATAACCGTTAATGCCATTGTTACGTATGTTTCGACATTATTACGAAAAAAATAAAATAGAAATTCGTAATATTTCACATATATTTCAATTTTTTAAATTCATACACATTATAAAAAGTATAATTTTAATATTTATAAAAATAAAAACATAAATTTTTGAATTTTTATTAAAAAACATCGATTTTTCTGTCATTATCGTACGCAATGAGATTCGCTAGTTTTTTAGTTTTTTTATAAAAATAATCTGAAATATTTTTTCTTATAACAAATTAAAATTTCTGTCAAGTTTTATTTTTTATCGTATCAAGTTTTATATAATTTAAATGTAATATGAATAAATATAAAAAAATTTTCATCTAAACTTTAAATATTTAAACAATGTTATCGTACTGTATACTTACTAATCTAAATTATTTGCACAGAGATTGAAGAACGATAAAAATATATCTTTGCATTACATCATAATAATATGTATCACTTGTTTTATACAGTGCTATAAAATGCAGAATTCGGAATAATTCCATTATACTGGAGTAAAGTAAAAGAATGAAAATTTTTTCAGTTACATTAGACAGTGCCGGATAAATATCATTTTATGTTATTTATATATTGTAGGACATAAAAATCTCCAAAGAATTTAAATGCTGAACAAAACTTAAATAATTTAACTGATTTTTGTTTTTATGGTTAAACTTTCTGAAAATTTCAGGACCTGTTTAAAAGATTCTATAAATTTCAAAAAAATCTAAGTTGTATTAAAAATTTTCAATGTTTTATGTCTATTTTTTATAATTTTGTGATCAAAAGAGGGAAAATTTTATTAATAATAATTATTAAAATGATTTAAATTTTTTTTTTTAATTCAGAAGAAAAGCAAATGTTGAAAATAAATTACCTAAGTACTTTTAAAATTTCTATCAAAATTAAAAATAAATTTTAAATTTACACAAAATGAATAGATGAGTTTATTATATTAACACAAGTTTAAAATATGTAAAAAATTTAATTAAGATCATAAATTAGAAACAACTATTTCAACTAACTGCTATTAATAATATTTGAGAATAACAGCACTAAACAGCAGTTGAAAATAATAACTAAAAATTTTAATGAAACGTTTTCGGTTGTATAGCAATCAAAAATAGTATTATTTTTGATTGAAAACGTTTTAGTTTCAGTTGTATTTTCAACTGCTGTTTAGTGCCATTATTCTCAAATATCATAAATTAGAATTTATATACAGATAGTCCTCAACTTATGACGATGTAATTAGTAAATTCCATGACTGGTCAAAGCAATAGGTTTTTGAGTCATTGACTTAATGTCTGACATAAGAAAAGCATTTTTTTTTTACATCTGGTTCTTGTAGTTTTGTATTCTTTATATATATTAAAATAATGTATAGTGTCCTAGTAAATATAGTAGTGATAAATTCATAAATTTTGAGCATTTCCAATTTCTGACCCCCCGACCAACTTATAAGTAGCCTGCAACTTATGACAGGGTTTGTTTCAAAACCCATAGTAAGTTGGACTACATACACACACAAATATGCTAAATACCTAGTCACATAATAAAAATAATTATTGAAAAATAACTGATTGATAATGAGACAATTTAAAACCTATTTCATAAATAATATATCATTAACTTTTACTGCTCCTTTTTTTTTTAAGAGACATGCTCTTTTATTATCTAAAAAAATGAAATTTAATATTTAATATTCAATATTTTGCTATAACTTTTTCTTTTTAATTTTTAAGCAAGAAAAAATTGGATTTTGTTGTCCATATACTGTGTCCTAATATTGTTTTTAATTTTAGATTAAGGACCAAAAGAAAAAAAAGAAAAAAATTACGAAATTATTATGCCTAATTTGCATATGTAAATGTTATGCATTTTTTCTAATTATTAATTTTTTCAGCATCGGACAAAGAAAATTTTTATATACTTGAATTCTTGATCATATTCTGTATCTAATAATGGAAAAAAATTACAAAATTATTATGCCTAATTTGCATATGTAAATGTTATGCATTTTTTCTAATTATTAATTTTTTCAGCATCGGACAAAGAAAATTTTTATATACTTGAATTCTTGATCATATTCTGTATCTAATAATACCAAATAATTCATAATTCTAAAAAATTTTTCCAACTAACGAAGATTATTTATTTTGTAATTCGATACTGCTAAGCCTAAACTGATAGCATGTGTAAACAAACCATTAAACCTTGATCGAACTTGGTCCCCTCGTGGTTGAATTATGGTACTGTATTACATAAATAAATAAAATAATTTTTTATTAGCTAATTTTCTTCTTATTTTCTTAAAATAATGTGCAAGAAATACTTTTTTCTTTATCAGAAGTATTAATATGCATAATAATGATGACTTTTATAAAAACTTAATTTTATAAATAAATATTGCTGTAATTTGAATTTGTATAGTGTCATCTATACGTTATATCATTTTGTCATAGTGCCATCTATACGTTAGATTTAGTATTATGCTATTACGTTAGATTTAATAAATTATCGCTATTTACAATTGTTTTATTCAAGATTCACATCAGGGCCTTTTAAAAATGGAAGATGGTGAATTATTTCTCTGTATTTAGTTATTCTAAATCATAATATTTAATTAATTTTGACAAAAATAATATTATATTAGTATTTTCAAACAAAGGGGGATAGGTTGTCACGGCTCTCCCCTTAGTCAACAACATAATGTAACTAGCACATAGCCTGAAGTCAAGCAGTTGACCATGGATGGATGCTGTCTGACAATAATTATATACCCCTAGTCTACTAATTACTTGTTTCGACTGCAGATAAAACAAAAATTACTTTTATTATTTAAATTTTTGTGTTATATTTAATATAAACAAACAATCAGCTGATTTCGAAATCCGTTGAATATTTCGGGGTCTGGAAAATTCGCCCCCAGCCATTTTTGCCCCCTGTAGATAATGAATAGGCTACAAAATTGCAAATAATACACCCCCCTGTAGATAATGAATAGGCTACAAAATTGCAAATAATACACCAAAGCTCTTTTAATGATTCTAATTTATTTTATTTTAATATAATAAATGCACATTATTATCGTTTAAAGCTCAAATTTTATGCAATACCTCAAAGGCAATCAATCAGAATATGATTTGAAAAAGTTCGACTATTCTTTTGATATGCATTAGTTCATTCTGCATTTTAAGTTAGGGTGCTTTTTATCAGGTTAGTTTCTTTTCACTAGTTCTTCTGGATTCTGGATCCTGGGCCCATAACCTTTTTGTTGGAGCCTTATAAAAAATCAATCGCGTTTCTAGAACTCAGAAGCAACATCTAGTCTTCTATAATACTCAAAAAACTATTTTAATCTCGAACGAAAGGTATAATACAATTGTAACAGTCTCGCAGACAATGCTCCGAAAGGTTACAGAAATTATTCAGTGAATCATACATATAAAAATATCTATTTAAAATTATTTAAAATTAATATCTCATTTCGATCGATGAGATCTTTGAAAGAAGGAATGTGCTCTAACAAAAGCAATAAACTAAATATGATTTAATTAAGAGCTGCTATTGTAATGCCAAATATGATCAAAATTTGGGAAATTTTGAAGGTTATAACAAACAAATTAATTATATAAAATTAATTTCTTAAATTTTTATTTGAATTTCTTTTGTTATTAGATTCTGAGAAAATAATAAAAATTTGAATAATGCAATACAATTCATATAAACAATGACAACTGTACCAATAATTTTGTGGATATTCCAAAAGTTTATTCTTCATAAAATATTAACTGGCATGTCAACTTAGATTTTTTCAAACTGATTATAAAAATATTACAGAATTTTGTCAAATTTGAAATGACCCATCTGCATTAAATCATTAAACTGAGATAGATCAAAAATTTACTTTTTCATAAAATAGTGAGTGATAAAACAGATTTTTCATGTCAATTTAGAAAGTGTTATTGAATTTCAATTAGTTTAAATCTTAAAAAAATAATTTTATTTCTGTTAACTTTTTTCTAAGATTGTTTATAAAAGACATTGTGGATTCTAGAATAACTCTAAGCTAGTAGATGAAAGATGGAGAATAGCAGATCAGCCTACTTTTGCTTTTTTGATTTTAATATGTTTCAGATAACTACATATAGATTAAGAAATTATTAAAACAGAAGATATAAAATGTTTAGTGTTATTTCAACTATTTATTTTTTTATAATTGTTAAAAAGTTAAAAGCTAAAAAAATCAATACCATAAAAGCTAATAAATTTTATCTGTGGAAATATAAAACTTATTGATGATAGAAATAAATGCAAATTATGGAGATTGAATGTTATTTTCACTATGGAAAATTTCAAATGAAAACTTTACCTTATCTTCTTTACGGCATAATTCACTGAAAGTTCTAACACAAGCCAATGATATTTCTGGATCATTCATCTTCATCACTTTCAATAATTTTTCAATTCCATTTTCTTTGATAATTAATTCAGCTCCTGCTCTTTCTCTTGCTAATACAATCATATTATTTGCTGCCTAATTAAATTTAGTATTATAAATAGAATTTAATTCTTAATTTTTTTTTTAAATTAACTGCATTTATTGTTTTATCTTAAATATATATAGACCTACCTGAACTCTATTTTCTGAACTAGTATTTTCATCAAGTAAAATATTAAACATATTCTTTACTTTACTTACTGTACTTGATTGTTCTTTTGCCTATATCATTATATTTTATATTTTAATTAATTTAATACTTATCTAATAATATTTATTCTTAATAATAAACATTATGCTTACAATTTCTTGAATTTTCATTCCCAATCTACGAAGAACAGGCTGAATAGCATTATTATGTGGTTCAAAATGGTGAATTAATCGTGCATCTTTAAATGCTTCATCATATTTTTCTAAATTTTCATAGGCTTGACATCTTCTAAATAAAGCTTTTACATCAGTAGGAGCTAGTTCCACAGCTATTAAAATAAAACAATACATTTTAATACTTGAAAGTTCGATTTTAAAGTTTGAGTCTTGCTCATTTTGAAATTTCATTTACAGTAAGACCCTGTTTAATGCGGGGGATACGTTCCAAGAAAACAAAGCGCTAAATGAAACATCATTAAACCAGGTCATTTCAACATGTAAATAATGAGGATAGGTGAAACAGGACAGTGAATAAAAAATATATACATAGCATTTTTTTAATTTTATTTTGTAACATGTATTATTACTATTGTATTTCATTAATTATAGACATTTTTTATTGCTAATATCGATTTGTATTCATAAATCATTCATGAAAAATTCTTAAAATTAGAAAATACAAAACTTTAAGAACAAAAAGCAGTTGCAATAAACTATAAACAATGAAAAAATATTGATGAAAGAAAAACGTTTTAACTTGAAGGAACGTAAAGCAGGGCTGGAGTGTCGGCAGGAAAATGTGACTCCTCGGGAACTATAGTATGAAAAATATTGATAAAAGAAAAACGTTCTAACTTCGAGGAACTATAGTTTAAAGTGGCAGCATTTCAGGTTAAAACTAAAGTGGGATAATTTTATTTTTATAACTGTAAAATAACATTAATAACCGATCATAAATATGAACTCTGACTGCAGCAGAATTTCACATGTGTCCTTCACTGCACTGATATCAAATGCATTGTGAGATGGCATAGGAGTATCAATGCAACAAATTCCTGCAATTTCAGATTTATGAAAGAATAACGGTTTGAAAAACCATGACAAAGTGAATAAAAAAAAATATAGAATTCGGAAAAAACTGCGTTATATCGAAACAGTGTTAAACGGGGCAGCATTAAGCGGGGTCTTACTATATTCTGAAGCAATTCACTATCATCAATCATTTTCTCTGTTGTTTATTAGAATTAATATAATTAAAGTATATGTCACCATATATTCTTCTAATCTTAAATAAATTAAAAGAATATACAAACTATAATTATATATACAAACTATAATTAAAATTATAAACAAATATAATACTATAAATATACAAACTACTATAATACTATTAGTATTATAGTATTTAGTATATTTAGAGTATTATATACTAAATATATAATACTCTAAATATACAAACTATAATTACTGGCATAATTATTTCCATTAACACTCAAATAAACAATATTTAAAAAGTTCATTTTGATTGAATCCAAATGTTTTATTTTGTAATATTTCTGTAGAAAGTAAGACACATTATTTTTCAGAAAATCTATAATATAAAATTATAGTTAAAATTATATAAATTTTTCTCTTTATCTCAAAAAGTCTTTGTGGCTTAATTTATAAATGAAATAAAGTAGTTTAAATTGTAATAGTTTTTGCCTTAATGACTTTTGATTCATTATTAATTTTATTTTTTATATTTTAAATATATAATACTGTATAAAGTATGGTATATTTACTATAAAATATCTTATTTAAATATAAGAAGTATATAAAGTATATTGTATCACAAAAATTGATAAATAATTATTATAGCCTTAAGAAATCTACTTGAAAAATAATATATTAATCTATTAGAAAATCTTTAGACAATATTCATATAATTTGATTAATGTGGAATATAATAATATTCCATAAAAGCAACTTATATTCATAATGAATGATTGTGAGAAATGTTTCAATTGTAAAATGTCTATATTCTTTCACTGATTGGATATATGGAATGCTAATAGATAAGTGAGAGTAAACAAGAGTGAGAAATCTCAAAATAGAAGTGCATTTCAGATGTGAAAAATGACATTGTATGAGTAGGATCTGAGATGGAAAATAGTGAACAAATGAAAAATAGCATAGATATGCAAATGAGAGAATAATGAAGTGGAAGTTAATGTGAAAGAAAATGAGAATGAAAATGGGAATTTTTGAGAATGAGAATAGAGGGAATTTTTGTTCTACCTATGTTTTTATAGATAGTAGAAGTGAGGATGAGAAAGACAAGTTTTAATATCAACTAAATCATGTGCTGAATCAATGCTATGGCAATGAATGAGTGATTGTGGCAAAGTGATTTTAATAGCAGTGTTCATATGGAGATAGATAATAAGGAAAGATTGATTGTATGTATATGACATTAGAATGAATAACAATAAGGAGGAACTGTTAGAAGTCTCTGATGGAACAGAGTTGTTTGTTTCAAACACTTTCTTTAAGCACAACACATTCTCAGAATAGCTGGGTCATGAGAATGGAATAGTCATGAGGAGATTAGAGGTATACAATTAATTTGGCTGTGTATGATAAGAGATTCAGAGAAAGAATATGTGATGAGAAATTAAGGGGAAAAGAGATGAGAATGATGAGGGTGCACAAATTAGTTCAACCACATTTTTATACTTTCAAAAGTAAATCTTCTGAATGGATAGAAGAATGAAAGATAGATAAAATAAGCATAGATGCAAGTGAATCTTCCTGTCGTCCATTTCTTGATATGTGAGATGGATGACAAGAATATAAAAAGACTGGGTTCAATGCATGAGAGTATGTAAATATTGAAGATGTATGAACAAACTTTAAGGAGCAAGTCATAAGTGTGCAAAAAATTACTTGATGAAGAAAGAATAGGTAGAAAAAAGAAAGACATGGTAGTGGAATGATAAGGTTGCACTTGTTATGGTAGAGAAGTCATATTGTTATAATATTAGAATGTATAACATTGTAAATATTATATATAGATTAATAATTTTAAATATAACATTTGTATTCCATAAAAACTTTAGTAAATATATTATATTAAAATAATTTTTACTATTTAAAACCCTTTTTGGTATCACTGACAATTATATACATATCTATGTACACTGGATTAAATTAAAATCTTCAAATTCAATAATGGTGTATTATTATTATTATTATTATTATCAATGCAATATACTATAAATAATAATTTTTAAATACAGACACTCCTCAACTTACATCTGCTTCACAACCAATTCTATAGGAAAAAATTCTGATAAAAACTAATACTAAAATCAATTTATAGAGTGCAATAATTTTATACAGTTAATGATGATCATGATGCTACTATAATGACAATTATGATAATTCTAACAATATTTATTATTAACTATTAATTAACTATTCATAGTAACCTTAAGTATATAATAATAACTATCATAAGACAAATATATATTGTATTACAATAGTTATTTCTCTATTTTCTTTATACAGAAAGAGTATATACATAGAATGTTACTTATAATTACCTAATGATTTACGTAAACTTGACTTACATATTGTTTCCAGGAATGTAACTTACATAAAATGAGGAGTACCTGTAATTTTCATATAATATCCTAAAAATAATTTTCATATAATTTATGACAATAGAAATAAGCACTCAAATATTATAGATATTGATAACTCATTAATATTAATAATTTGATAATACTTACATACATTAGCATCATTTAAAGCTTTTTTATATTCTTTTAACTTTAAATAAGTAGCTGCACGATTTTTATAAAAAACCACAGATTCTGGATCCTTAGTTGGAAGAAGATTAATAGCTTTTGTATAATATTCCAATGCTTCATCATAATTTCCAGCAGAAAATAATTTATTGCCTTCCTCTCGAAGAGACTTGATTTCATCACTATTATTCATAATGTTATTTGTCATTTTCAAAACACCTTCAACAATAATTAAAAAATTTTATAGATTCCTCTAATAAAAATAAAATACACACAATTATTCTAATTAATTCTGAATAATAAATAATTTTAAATTAATTCTGAATAATTTTAAATTATCTGTAAATATAAAAACAATTTTTATCATTTAGAATGTAAATTTTCATCAAAATCATGCAATTTTACATAATGAATCAAAGAAAACATAAATTTCAAAATTAGCTCGTTTGTTCTATTACATTTCACCTTTACTATAATTATAATTTCTTATTATAATAAATATATTCTTATTTCTGGTATTTGCTATCCATTTTTCATTATTTTTCATTGAAATGTTTAGAAGTTTCTGAGTTTTTGATTATTTCTATTCCAAAATGGAAGGAAAGAATATATACATTAGATGTATCGACAGTTACCTATCAATCAATCTATCAGTTCAATTTATCCAGTTTTAATAAATTGGGAAAAAATAAGAGAAGATACAATTTGAATAAAATTTTATTTAATAAATTTCTAATTTCTTTAAAATAAATAAGATTTTGTACTGCTAAAAAATGCTTTGAATATTTCAATAAATAAAATTCACAAAAATACAATTTAAAATAAAATTCACATATAGTATATCAAAAATTTCATTATTGTCAATCCTATTGAAAAGGATCAAAAATAATTAATATTTGCAGTAGTGAGATGACATTTCACATATTATCCAATTTGAATTGAAATTCAGATACTGTATATTAATGAAATTCTTTAGAAGATCAGATGTGTTTAGTGAATATTGATTAATTTGTTTAAAGCAATATTAGTTTAAAAACAAAATGGATATTTATGATAATTTATATATTAAAGAAAGAATACTGTTAAAATTACATAATATTTTTTTTCATTCCAAAAGCTTGCAGCTTAATTTTCTATGTTAGAATAATTATTATAATTACACTTGCTTGAAAATGCTTACCCAAAAGAAGTTGACAGATTTGTTTGAAACTGACTATGCATTTACAATACAAAAGATAGATGCAAATAATTTACTTTCAATATAATAGTAATCCTCCTTCATATAAACTTTATTTATTCTTGAAAAGTGTTCATAACTTCTGCTATAGTGGATGATAACAAAAACAATCGAATATATCACTATTTAGCAGAGCAAACAAGAATTAACTGTTTAATTCTTGTTTGCTCTGCTAAACAGTGCTACATTTGATTTTTTTTGTTATGTATTCTTTGAAAACTTCTCATATAACAAAAATTACAATTTCATCACTTCCTATATTATAATCCTATGTGGATAAATTTTATAATTGCTCCACATTATAAAATTTATTCATATAAATCCTAATTTTATATTAATATAGCATATAATATCTAAATATAAATCTTATCTTTTGTAAATTAATTGAACAATATGTTTAAAGTTATTAGCATACATACAAATAATAGGGAATATATAAACAATATCTTACATTCCATTATTAGTTAGTCAGTTCTAATTATATTTTAAATGAAAAAATTTCCTTTAGAAATAAATCGTTTTTCCAATTGAATATTTTCTCTAATCAGTGTAAATTCAATTAGTATAGTAATTTTTTGGAATGTATTAACTGCACTATGCAAAATATTCCTGTAAACATAATTCTCAAAATCAAAGAATATTTAATAGATATGAGCAGTACATATAAGAGAGAGACAAGAGGGGCCTCAATTTATAACTCAATATTTTAGAAAAGTATATTTGTATATTTTTATATTGTTTGAGTTTCAATGTTTGTCAAAATTTGAAGTTCTCTGTCAATGTTTTCACTTTTCTTGTACACTTACCACTGTATATTTGTCAATTTTGTCATTTTAAATGTAAGTATGTTTCTGTGAGATAAATAAATATTATAATGAAATAACTATTAAATACTGTAGTTTTTATTTTTTGTCCATAGTTTTATTTTAAATTTTGAAGGGCTTCAAAAATATTAGTTGTCCTGCACCTCACATTTTCTCTGAAAGGCACTGGATATGAGATAAATATCTCTAAAGAGACATCATCTTAGAAAAATATTATTTATGTATGAAACACACTGAATTTTAAAAATAAAGACACTGTGATATTTTGTGCAAATGCATGCAGCAATGTTAAAGAAGATTCAATAACATACAAATATATACCAACCCAACTTGCAATAACAAAAATTCATTCATTAACTGAAATAATAAATAGAAATTCAAAGATCTCACATTTTCCTTTGGATGATGGCAGAATTCACTCACTATTTCACCCAAAAGTCATAAGATGAAACTAAAGAGTGCCATATCCTTTCCACTAATGATTCTACCACATTTCTAGTAGGATTCTTTCCCTCTTTTTCGATGCTTGTCTATGTTCTTCTTACTTCATTCTTCAAAGGATTAAACATCTGAAAATTTCCTCTAGTTCTTATAAAAAAAGTAAAAATATAGATCTCATATACACAAAAATCACAACAAGCATTTGAAGCAGAACTCAGTTATTTATAGTTATAGATCTCATATAAGTAGAAACTCAAAGCAATTGTTTGCATAGTAAGACAAACCTATAATCACTGCAGAAACAATGCTATAATTTAAAAGAAGAAAGATCAGAGATTATTTCATCAATCATAATTTATTAGTATATGAACCATCAGCAATTAGCATGGTAAAAAGAAAGTACATAAAATGTCATTACAATATGTAAAAAAAAAAAAAACAAAACTGCTGACTGAAAATTTTTGAAAGAAATCAAATAGTTAGGTTTTGAAAAATAAACTGATCAATCCACATCATTTCTATCCATACTGGCTGAAATCCAAAGACAACTGATTAATTCTGAAAGTAGTGGATAATCATCAGTACTCCCAATTATCATTCAACTGTCAAAACCTGTAGAGTAGAACAAAATCAATTAATCTTGAATCAATCTGCATTAGATTTGAAAACATTATTACATGCAAATAAAACTCATAGTCTCAAGTCATAAAGCATATACAGGTAGTCTTCAACTTGCAACCACTTGTACTTACAATAGTGATGTAATTGATAAATTCTGTGATTGGGCAATATGATTAATATGCATATGAGTCCATATGCAATGGTCTAAATTATTCTTTTTGTGTCTAATTCCTGTAGTTTTGTATTTGTTATGGATATTACAATAATATATAGTGTCCTAATAAATAGCAATAGAGAGAAATCCATACATTTTGGCCATTTTTGACTTCTGATCATTCCTTTATACCCTTGGGATTCGAATCAAATCTGTCAGAAGTCAAAAATAAACTGTACTACACTAGATAGTAAAACCATGAAAGACTTTCTGCCTAGTGCTGCCTAGTATTGTGTTTTATTTAGTGTTTGTGCACATTGCTTAATGTATGTAACACTCATATCATGCTCATATATAATGTGTGTGTCATTGTATGTAACACTCATCTTTGTTATCAATTTGATAAATTATATTATGAAATATCAATGCAAACTAATTCAAAGAAATTAGGCTTCATTCATATAGACCAGTGAAACTAGTAGCCTCTTTCAATAATTCATCAACAACAGCAATTAGCAATGATACCATGATTTAGTTCACTAGAGGAATAAATGGAATTTTGTTTAGTTCAGTGAGGAATCATGATTTTGTTTACGAATTGATAATGGATAGTTATGTATTTGGAGATATCACATTGATTAGATTATTTGAGCCTTTATTTATCTATGTCACATAGTCTGAACACAAAATGTTATAATGAGGAATGTTATCAATACATCGATTTTTGATTGTCATCTAACCATCTTAATGCTCCCATGGGTGGGAGACAGAATTCATTCATCCATCTAAACCACACATTGTAAAAGATGACTAAAGGTTACTGTATTGAAATATTAACAGCTATAATTAACTTTTAAGATTATTTTTCAAAAGACTTATTATCAGAAGTGATTTGTCAAAAAATTCATTGGAAGCCAATTATATATAAAATTTCAGGACAAGAGATTTCTTAATATTTTGTTCTTGTAATGTTATTAATGATGACAATTACTTTTATGCAAATTATGTTATTAATATTGTATTTGTATACATAAAAAAGAAAAAAATGAATAAAAAAAAATATTTTGTTAATTACATAAATTAGAAACTTAAAAGCATAATAATATTGAGACTTTGTTAGGAGGGATGATTGCCCCCGAACATTCCTTTTGATCTATTTTTATTTATCATCCATTTGGTTCTTTGAAGCTGAAACATTATCTTTACCTCAATATTATATTTTATAGATTTAAAGTAAAAGTTTTCAAATAAAAGATAACAACACTAATAGATGGATTCCTGAGAGCTGATCTAGTGATGAAAATTATGGCAACTATATTCCATTATAAAAACGTTGACAATTATATTCCATTATATTTAGAAAAATTTAAAAAATATTTGGTATACCAAATATTTATATATTTTAAAATATTTTTAAAACCTGCTTTAGAAGATATTGGAAGCATAACATTAAAAACTGATATGGAATGGGAACTTTATTGATGGCATAATGCTTTAGAAAGTATCAAATTTCCTTTGCTTTGCTTGGTTTGACTATGAGTCAATTGAACTTATCTTAATTTATTAAGATTTCAGTTAAAATTATTCATAAGATTAATTTGGCAGTTTGGGTTATATTTTATTGAAATTATGTATTTCATCCATTCTAAGAATTCTTAGCTGATTCAGCTACAATTTATTCTTCAAAGTTCACTGTTTAAATATATACAGGGTGCGGCAGCATAATTTGCTGATTTGAATTGGACATCAGAAAGCGAGGTTTAGCTACTAGAGGGTGTTGATGGTTTCGTTCGAACAGGTGGGTCAGGAAGTTTTTCTCCTTCCACTTTAATACCAAGAATGCATTGGACAAAGAAACAGCATGCATTTTCCATAGAGGCTTACTTTTCTAATGGTCACTCGATAGTCGCCACACAGTGAGCATTCTGCTTGCGCTTCAATATTGTCACCCGAGTTCGTGTTTCTGGACGGCAATCGATTGTTACATGGGTGGATACATTCAGGGAAACTGGAAGTGTGGAAAAGAGAAGATCGGGTAGAATGGCCCATAAGATCACCCCAAACATCAAGGAGATAAGACAGTCTTTTTTGCAATCTCCATGGTGCTCTGCACGCAAGCATGCAGCTGCCCTTGGAATTACTGATCGTTTTGTGAGGCAGATTCTTCATGAAGACCTCCATTTTCATTCTTATAAGTTGGCTGTGATGCAAGAATTCACTGCACGCAATTTTGCTGCTCAGCAAAATGCATATGAGGCTTAATTTCTACAAGAAGCACTAAACAGCAGGTGCAAAACAGTAATCTTTAATGCTAACATATAACGTCCCGCCCCAGGTGCTGGACGGTCATTATATCGAGTCTGACCCCTCCCCGCCGACTGAAAATTTTCTCGCTGTCGAAGCTGGATAGCAGATCCTACATAGTCACCAGAAACAGAAGAATGCAAAGAAAGATTTAAATTCATCCATGAAAAGTAAAAATAGCTTGTATTCAGATGATGGAAATCTGCTAAGATTTTATTGAAACATACAATCTGAAGTGGAAGCTTTCAGATAATGATGAAGGCTAAAATCCACAGATATGGGGATGCATTCCAAAATGCAATAACTGCTTGTTTGGACTGGAAGATGGATAATGTATTCAGGCTGATTCACTGACCAGTCTTGCATTCACAGACCAAATGTAAGAACACCTTTAGGTCATACTAGCAAACAGTGAAGAACACATAGGATTAAAAATACTATAGCCTGCAGGATTCTTTGATAGAGACTTCAATTTGATACAGTAGTAGAGAACAGTTTCTTCCTGATGGAAAGTGGAAACACAAATGTTTCTACATACAGATTTTGGGCAGGACATTTGTGGAATGCCCCACTGCACAAATGATGTGATGATGGTGAATGAGATTTAACATCCACATAATGGATTCCCTCACTGAACTGTAAATAAGAGAACCATAGTCCAACTTTGATCAGATGGACTGATATATTCTGAGCAGTGAACATCAATCTGTGCCCCTGGATAAAAAAGAGAGAACTTTCAAAATATTCAATGATCTGATCTACAATGAGATGTAGAAGATGAAGCAGAAAGTAAGCTTTCAATCAAAAATAATTTCAAGAAATTTGGCTTGTCACAACAGGAATGGGAACAACACCTATGAAGGTTTCTGGATCTGGATGGAGTGAAATCATGTCAGCAATAAAAGTAGACCAGTGGTTCTTAACCGGTGTTCCCCGGAATACTGATGTTCTGTGAATGTTTTTACAAGTGTTCCACAAAATTATGAAAGCGAGGCCTACTTGAATGACCTTAGCATACTGTGCAGTATGCATTTTATAATGTAGATAAGATTCAACTTGCATTTTCAAATAAACTATTAAGATGGCTTACCCACAAAAATACTTCAGATTTTGCTACAGTTTTTGACATCATATTTGTGTGAGCTAGGCTTTTCAACATTAATGAATATAAAAACTAAAAAACATGAAAGACTTAGGAATAGTGATGAAGAAATGAGGGTAGCTTTATCATATATTAGACTTGATATTGCTCAAATTTGCAAAAGACAATTAGCTCAGGCATCACATTAAACTTGATTTAAAAATGTTCCATTTTTCAAAAAGAGTTAGACAGTTCTTAAGAATATATTTTTTAATTAATGTTTTTTTACTGTTATTTGTGAATAACAGTAAAAAAACATTGTTTAATGTGTAATGTATAATTTTTAGTAAAATAATACATTGCACATGCATATTTTTGTGGTTTGTTTTATGATCTTAATGATATAGTGTTTCACAAATTTTCTTTACAATCAAAAGTGTTCCATGACTTTCTAAATATTCATTCACTGCTTACTTTAACTTATTTAATTATAACTAGGGAACATAAGGATGAATTTAAAGAGACATTCAAAGTGAAAGTGGACTCAATTTTATTAAAACATAGAAAAAGATAGAAAAAACCATAGGAAAAAGGATTGTATTTACTAGAAGGAACACAGTATTTAATTGTTTAATGAATGACAAAGATCGGATAAACAAAAATCAAATCCTGGGTGTATATCAAATAGAATTTAGAAACATGGAATTACAACAAGAACAACTATATATTGGATACACTTCTTGCACTCTTCTCAAAAGAATATCAGAACATAAATATGACACTGAAATAGAGAAGGCCACTACTGCTCTGGCACAAAGAACTTTAAACAGTAATCTGGATATAAATTGGGATAATGCAAAGATCATTAAGAAACAAGAAATCCACATATAGCAAGGTGGGAAGAATCTCTTGCTATATTAAAAAAGAGAAAACAACCGCATAAACCAATCAACAAATTAGACCCAGGAGAATTGAATACTGCCTGGAAGTTTTGCTTAAACTAATTTAACACTGGATTCATTATAAATAAATTTTTGTTTCATTGTATTTAATAACATTTTATCATTTAAAAAACCTTTTAAAATTAAATTAGAAAACCAGTTCATTACAGCACTGCTTTAATTATTTTAATAATAATGTTCAATTTTAAATTTAAACAACAACGAATTGGAATAGAATTTTATTAAAGCAATTTATCTGTGAATATAATAATTCCTGCTAATTGGTTAGTTATAATTAAATAAATGTTCCATGACTTTGAAAAGGTTAAGAACCACTGAAGTAGACACATGATGTCTTCTGTGGTGAAAACGAAAAGCCATTCTCTGAGTAGTATTACTTGTGGGATTTTGTGATATAAAACATTTTTCCATGTTATCCTACATGAGTTAAGCCTAATGTTTGCAGGATTTCATTACATAAAATTATGTAACTTTAAATGCTGCATATTTCTGACAAGTCTTAATCCACATTTGCCAATGTCATCCTATGGAAGTTAGACTTAAACCACGTAGCATTTCACTATAAAAAAATTGGCATTTGGAGAGTTCACATCTAGCTGTCACACTGCAGACATGCCATGTTAACCTATGGATGGGAGTGTGTGTGGTTCCATAGAATTTTATATGGTTGTCATTGTTGCACCATGTTAATCTATGAGGATTAGGTCTAGGGGCTCATGACACTGCCACTTCTTGTCACTAACATTTGCATTGGATGCATTATGATAATCACCTACAAGTGACCAAAAGATTGGAGATTGCCATCTGGGTAGTCTTTTACATGCTACAATTAAAAAAATTGCTTCTTGGAACCGAAGCATAATTAGCACTGTCCCATGTACCTATGCAGATTTTTGTGTCATACCATCAACGGAACTTTATGCCTAATTCTCATAGGTTAACATGGCACAACACATAACTATATATAAATCTATGGAACCATACACTCCCATATGTTGACTTTGCAGCCATTAATAGTTGCCTGCAACTCCTTGGAAATAAATTTTATCTAAGATTTAACAATATAGCATGTTGATATTCATATGCCAGGCTGCTACAATGAAAATAAAAATAAATTATCATGTACTACAGCTAGATGTGAAGTAATATGAATGATTCATATTACCTGAATTCAATATAGTCTTAAAAAATTCAGGAACAAACAAGAGTTTGGAAAATATATAAGTACATATTTCCATATATGTTATAATAGTTCAAATTTGAATTCTGTTATGTGCATATGAACACTAATATATGCTTGATGCTAAGTTTTTGAATCTACTTTTATAAGGAAAAATATCCAAGCCAAAAGTGCTTTTACTTTTTGTTATTAAAATTCTTGTGGAATATACTACTGAGTTAGTGGTATGTTTTATATATTATAATAGTAAAATTTTAGCAGAGGTTTGCATTTACAATATTTAATTAAGATATCCAGATATGTGAAGAGTTGCAATATATCCCACTTTATTTTTGGTTCTACTTATTTGTAAAAATTAGCATTTTCTTCAATGAAAACCATTAAAACAAAGCATTGCTTGTTTGACAGATCAGCATTTAACATCATGTTTACAAAGTGATACTCTTATGAGCCACAACATGAAAAATTCACATAGAAATAATGCATCCTTATTCTTCAGAGTTACTTCAAATTATAATTGTACACCACATGTCAAGAAGATTATTTTAGCTGCTTTTCCAGAAGCCAGTGTATCAAACAAATCCTATTGTATGTTGTTTAATAAAACAAGCAATTGTATTTTATCAATATCCGACATTATGGCTTCTGCCTGAATAAGCACCATGAAGATGAACTTCTGTTTGGAAACAATATGACTGATATCTCAGTGATGATGTTTGTGTCCAGAACAATATTTATTTTGAATATTTGCATAGTGGTCTAGCTGTTCTATTTATAAACTCCCAGTAATTTTTAAATTGGTATTCTTTTTGGTGACAGACTGTATAAAATTAGCGTATTACTTCGAATTTAAGCCACAGTAGGATTTTAAAATTGGAAAAAATAAAAATAATTTTATAATAGTATTGAAAAATAAGAAACATTTTTATTTACTTAAATAGGTACAAATATATATAATAAGCTACTGAATAAATTGTAATCAATGATTGTAATACTATGCATATACATAGAGCGTAAAGCAAAAGCCTGAATTTTGGGGAGTGGGAGCTCAGGAGAATATTTGCTTTGAATTTAAGCCGCACCCAAATTTTACCTCTTAAAAATCTGAATAAAAAGTGCGGCTTATATTCAAAGTAATACAGTATATAAAATTTAGGATGTACAGTCTATGACAGAAAGGTTTTGACATTTACCGTAGAGGCTGTATTAGAGGAAGTAGTTTCGATTGTAAAGTCTGGAAAATATCCGCATCACAGTGATTTAAAACACTTAGCTAGCCAGAGCCAGGTCTGAGGTAAAATAAGAGAATTGATTCCCTTATATCACCTCAGGCTTGAGCCTGGCTAGTTGAGTGTTTTAAATCTTTAATAAAATTCTTAGAAGCAAAGTGGAAATCTCTCTATTAATGCTGCGAAATTGAATTATAATGATTTATTATTTTTTTGTTATCTAGAAATATCTTCATCCAGAAATCTTGTATTAGATTCATGTAAATGTTAGTCCTTTAATATTTTTATTATTTTATTGTTATTTTTATGTTAGATTTTAGTATTATTATTATGTTAAATTTTGGCATTATTATTATTATTATTATTTTATTTATAAAATATATTTAAAATTTTTTGGATTTTAGTATTACATAGTGCGTTTATATCTGGGCCTTTTAGTTAGTAATTTTTTTAATATTATTATTTTCTGTGTAATATTCATAAAAATGATTTGTTTATTGTTTAATTGTTTGCCTGAATATGAAAATGAGGGCTTGTGGCTATGTTTATCCTGTTTGGAGTGCTGGTGTTGTCCTATTCTGGTGATTTCTAAATTACTTAGATTATAAATTACTTAGATTATATGAATCCTGAAATTAGAAATCTGCTGATGTCTTGGTAGCCTAACTGGTTAAGGCATTTGGATGCAAAATGCAAAAACTTTATTTTTAACTTTACAGATACATTTATGAAAAAGTTTAAAGCATAAATAAAGTATAAATCCAAATATATTAGCCAAAATCTAGCCCTTGAATTATAACGGAATAATTTAATGATTAGAAATAATTTGAACTAAAGTTAGCGCCATCTCGTAATTATAATAATAATTAATTTTATTAAATCTATGAGTGGCGCCATCTATTAATTAATAATTGAACTCGAATAAGTTCCCTTGATGCTTATATTGTAAAGTCTAAGCATAAATAAAGTTTTTGCAATTTGAAATTATAATTGTTCTCTCTATATAATGCAATCGGTTTTTAATGCTAACAAGTAAAAATAAATGCATTATTTATTAGCTGAATTTATCATTCAATGTAACTTACTCTTTAAAAAGTGCATTGAATAATATTACGTTAATAACAGAAATGACTGCAACAAATTTGAAGCTTTTAGCCATGATAAAAATAATTTTAAAAATTTATTTTCAAAAATAAATAAATATTAAAGCATACCCATAAATTTACAACAAAATAAAAAAGGAAAATTTGAAGAAATAAAAACAACAAAAACCATCGCGCCTCAAACCCACGACCATTGGGATATGAAGCGTGCGTCTTACCAAGTAGGCTACGGCTACATCATATAGTATTTTAAAAGAGCGCGTATATAAGTCAGAATTGGTTTTGGTCAAACTTTAGGAATTTTTTTCTGGAGTTTGCTTGAGTATTGCGTTGAATGGCTGGCCCTAAACTTTATTAGTGGAGATCTGCACGCACAAATTTTTTTCGTCAAAATCGATGAGTCATGACCCGTATAGTCTCCTTGTAAGATGGATGAGTCCAAACGTGAAAACGAGAGTCATTGTATTTCATTGACTGACAGTGATTTAACAACTGATTCAGACTGTGATGAGAGCAGTTATTAATTAAAGGTAAAATATTTACTAAAAAATATATCTTTATTTTTTTATTCCAGATGTATATAATGATTATATTTTATTAGATAAAAATTATTGAATTAATATTAAGTTCTGTTAAATATACTATTTCAATGTCGAAACTAATCATTTAGCATTCGACATTACAATAAACTTTCATTCAACTTCAGTTATCTTGCATTTGAAAACATCCATGTATGAAGCTATCATCCCTATTTTGTCACTGGATTTGTTCAGTTAGTGAACGCGTACTTGCATCGATGGTTGCGGCTAAGCTGGACAGACAGTACTGTTATTCTATAGCTGCAAAGCTTCTGAATATTTGTTTTGGTTAAAGAGCTTAGAAAGTTAAACCATATTCTTAAATTACCATTGTTGCTTTTCATATAGTTCAATATTTTATATAATATCAAATTCTAAGATTATGGTTATGTTTTATATTATTATTATATGTACCTAAAATACAGCACTTTAGTATTAATGGTGTTGTATTTTGTAAGAATTGTTTATCACGATTTCTCAAAAAATGTGTGGAAGGATAGTGCTCTTCCACTTGCAGTATTGTTGTTCTAAGGAGCTGCTTATTCTGATTGATTTTTATTTAATTAGAGAAGGGAGGACTAAAGGAAAAATTTTTTTGGTCTGTATTTCAACTAAGGCAGGCTTATATGAATACAGTGGGTGATCGGTTAACGAACAGTTCGGATAACGAACACTTTTTTGAAAGATTTTTATGTTCGGATGACGAACACTTCACAGAACAAACTGTGGGACCTGCGGACTGACCAAATGACAGATCAGCCGGATGGCTGCGTGGTAAAGCTGTGGCTTGCCATTCTGAAGGATCCGGGGGTCCCACTCCTCCAATTTTTTTAGAGGAGATCTGGGCCTGGACCATTGAAACCCATCCTTCAATCTTCCGGTTGACTCCATCATGGGTGTTGGTCAGCCTGTGATGATGGCGGCTCTATAAATGGCCGCCGCTAGATAAGCCGAAATATCCTCATGGAATATTTTTAACTAACTCGTGACAGACTTAGGCCTTGCGCGTTTGTGGACTTATGGGTAAGGATGGAAGAATAGTAGTTTTTCCCGATTAAAATGAACTCGAAGACAACATAAACAAATCAAAGATTTATTAAAGAAGGTAAGAGAGAAAGATTTTACAATTTTTGGTGTTAGAATGGCACCTATACCAAATTAAGGTCAATAGGCTTGGAGATCTCTACCACGACAATACTATTAATCACTTCTGAAAAATCCTGAAGGAGAGAGAAAAGCAATCGATATTGGACAGATTCTTTATCGGAAAATAAACATAATAGATGAAAATGCAAGAGCATGTATGTATATATTATTTTTATTACATATAAATAAACATAAATAAAAAGTTATATAATTTTTGTTTTTTTGGGTCTCCAGAACGAATTAATCAAATTCCCATTAAATACTATGGTAAATTGATGATCAGTTAATGAACAGTTCGGATAACGAACATTTTCTTGGAACGGATTATGTTCGTTAACCGATTATCCACTGTAGCTGAAAATGTTTTTGAATAGACAGTTTTTCTTACTTAATAGGCTTACAGTTTATTTTTATTTAATGTTTACAATAAGAAGTTTTATATTACGAATATAAAAAACTCTTCATTTAAACATAGTAATATGTAAGTACAAATAACATATAAAGGACTGAGATTTACATATGCTCTGGTTAAGCATTTGGATGCTATTCTGTGAAAGTAATTAATAGAATACTTTTATTGTCTCTCTTACTTCAAAAAAAAATTCCAAATTATTTTCACCTCTTCTCATACAAAAATAAATCTTAATAACAGCTCACATTCAAGCGAAAGATTAATATTTATTGTTTGCTAAATATCTTTCAGCTTAACCTTATCACTCCAAAGTCATGAACGTCTTGACAGGCTGTTGACCTGCTTGAATTCTGTTGTCAATAACATCTTGACAGGGTCTGATTTCCTTATTTTTACTTATATTGAGAAATAATTATTAAAATATCAATTTTTGTCATGTTGTTTATTCTTTTATTTATAATAACCAAAATTTTGCTAAAATGTGGATTTTTAAATAATTTTTCATTCCAATTTAATCGAAATTATCTATTACAAGCGTCTTCTTTGGACTGCCCAAAATTCAAGAACATCTCCTCCAAATTTTTCTGAGTTGTTGCATTATGTTCCACATCTCCTCCTTAGTTTATATTTTTATTTTATTTTTCAGATACCTTGATCCAATAAATTATAATTTAGGAAAGTTTTGTCCCTTGTAAATAATATGATTTTTGTGCTTTTTCACTCATAAAATTTGATAAATAAATTAAAATTCTAAATACAGTAAAACGGAAACTGATACACTTGCCTGAATATTATATTTGTTAAGTGTTCTAACATTTTTGTACAGCTGAAGAGAATTTTGTTATTAAAAAATCGAAAGCGCTACTATTTTTTAAATTGAAGATCTAAGTTGTGTTTTTTCTTGACCCTGCCTTAGTGCTAAGGAGTTTCTCTTATAAATTAAAATTTATAAATTTTTAAATTAAATTAATCAGAGAAACAAAGCAAGCAATCCCACACTTGACAATCGATGTGGAAGTTGGCATTCTAGATTACAGCGGGAAAAACTTCGCTGATTATGACATCACCTGATCCTTTGTTTACATTAGTTATATTTCAAAATATAACAAAAAAGTTTATATAATAAATTAATTTTTGTGATATCTCTAGTCGAAACAAGTAATTTGTAGACAGTTGTGTATAATTATTGAGAAAAAGCATCCAACAAAGTCAACTACATGACCTTTAGGCTATCGACTAGTTACATTATGTTAACTAAGGGGAGAGCATGATAACCTATCCTCTTTGTTTGAAAATATTAATATTACTATATCTTTAATTATTTTTGGCAAATTTAATGACTTAGAACAAATAATATAGAGAAATAAATAATCATCTGCCATTTTTAAAAGGCACTGAGGCAAATCTTGAATAAAAATTGTAAAAAGTGATAATTTATCAAAAATCACTGTTGAATATGGTATACAGATGACACTGTGATTGCTATGTACACAAATTACAGCAATATTTATTAACCCGACCCTGTAAAAGTGGTGTCTGAGGGACTCTGTGCCATCTATTGCGCTTTGTGAAAATTTTCAAGGTCATGCAAAAATTCTCAAAAATTCAGTACCTTTCTAACTTTTTCATTCCTTTATTTTGCATTAATTCAATTTTCCATTGACTTTTTAGTTTCTCTGTAAAAAATCAGTGGAGTCCTACAGAAACCTATTTCCTTTGAAATTTAGTGCATATTCAAATGTGACAACATCGCTGTTACTATTTATAGCTGTGGTCGTTGGCCGCAAACAGTAGCAGTGTTAATCGCGCTGCTACTGTTTTCAGATAGCATTGCCTTAGTATTGCAGTTTTTTGTTTTGATTATTTGTTTTTATAAAATATTTTGTATTTATATCAATTTGCTGTTAATTTACAATTTATTGAGCTATTTTGATCACTTTTCTTTATTTAAACTTTATCTAAATTTCTTATGTAAATACTTTACCTTTTTTCATTATAATAATGTTGATCATCAAAATTGATTGTATTCTGTTTATAAAACTGTTCTCCATTATATATATTTATTTCACACTATCAATATTGATGATCAACATTATTCTGTAAAACAAATAGAATTTCTGGAAAACGTCTATAAATTGAAAGATCAAATTGAGAGTTTTCGTTTTTTACAAGATTTGATTGAATATTTAATATAAAATGACTTGTCCTCTTTTCCATTTGAATAATTTTTACATCTAATTTTTGAAATTTTCAAACTTTTATAAAAAAAAGTCAAAATTAGGAAAAGACACCTCATACGAATATAACTATAATGCTCCAGAATTTCACTAATTAGATCAGATCGTTTCCGAAATCAATATAACCAATGACACAATCCTCGGAATAAAGTAGTCTGGACAGAAATTTCCTGGGAAACCAGTGACTGTAATACAGCCTCAAGCATGCCACGCCCACTTAATCGGCTACCATACTTCAAGTGTACTGTATTCAATAGAAAATATATAATCAGACAAAGAGTTGCGTTACATGCAAGTGTCTCAAAAAATAAATTAAAAATATGAAGATAAATTCTTATTAAAAGTTATTTTCATTGAAATCTATTTTGAACAATTAATTTCTACAGTGCCGTCATGCACCGCGACGCATCAATACATTGACTTTTAGGTTTCGCGGGCTTATTTCTTTAAGAATTTCACATATACCGGGTCTTTCTGAGCACCTGTGCCAGCCGTTTTTCTTTTAACTGGGACACCACAGGGGGTCAGGGTGAAAAATTTGATTGCCAATAGGCACTCAAAATAATCGTCGGTGTTTGTTTCATTTCCCTAGACCGACCGGAAGTAGGTGCAACTGGGGGCAAGTTTGAAAACCCCAATGGCGACATGGGCTTTATTGGGCATGTTTCGATAGAGCTTTGAACAACAAACAATTTTGACTTAAGTTTTATTCTCGTAACAGTTACAGGTTTTGAGAAAATCAAGCTTCAATATCTGGATGTCTGCGATATGTCACATGTGCTCGAAGTGCCTGCCGTCTTCGTACAAACATTGCTTGCACCGCGTTTGAACATGGTCTGTAGCACTTCGAACCTCCTCAGAGCTCACAGACTGGCAGGCATCCTGTATTCTCTGCATCATGTCGCTTCTGGTTGTTGGACGCTGCAGGTAAACAATATCTTTGATCCGTCCCCACAAAAAGTAATTCATAGGAGTCAAGTCAGGGATTGAAGTGGCCACTCCACAGGCCCTCCTCTGCCAATCCATCGTCCAGGAAACAAGTCACTTATTGCTCGACGAGCCACCTGAGAGTAATGCGCTGGGCAACCATCGTGTTGCATCCACATAACTGCTCGCTTTGCCAGTGGGACATCCTCAAGGAGCTGACAAAGCACATTGACCAGGAAGTCCATGTAGCATGTGCCATTCAGAAGACATTCGAAAAAGTGCAGCCCGATGATTTGGCCACCAATAACTCCACACCAAGTGTTCACGCTCCACACATGCTGATGGTCCACTACCTGCAACCAATGCAGGTTCGTTCGTGACCAGTAATAAGCGTTGTGGATATTGACTACCCCGTCACTTCTGAATGTGGCTTTGTCGGTCCACAGTATTGATCGATAGAAGTGCCGGTTTTCGTCAGCATCTATTTGCAGAAATGGACGCGCTTCTGAAAGTCATTCTCTCTGAGCTGCTGGTGCAGATTTATGTGGTAAGGGTGGTAGTGACTGTCATGTAAAATTATCCGAACTGTCGTTTGACTTACACCGGAATCGGCCGATAATCTGCTGCTTGAATGATTGGGATTCACGGCTACAGCAGCAAGGATATCAGTTGACCTTTCTTCTTGCACAGGCCGCCTAATTACCTCATTCCTGTTGTGGTGCGGCTACAGCACACCTCTTGTCCTAACCTGATTTGCTAGACGTCTGAACACTTCCCGGGAATGAGGGTGGCTGAGAATAAGTGTGTCTCATGAAAATGGCCGGGAATGAGAGTGTCTCATGAAAAACAACAGAAAAGTCTATTTTTTATCTTATAAACACTGTTGATCCGTCACCCAATGATATAGTCAGTAGAAGAGTCAGTGAAATCAATTTTTTTTTAAATGTAAATAATTCAGCACAATTTCAAAAGTGGAAAATACAGTATATTTTCCACTTTTGAAATTGTGCTGAATTATTTACATTTAAAAAAAAATTGATTTCACTGACTCTTCTACTGACTATATCATTGGGTGACGGATCAACAGTGTTTATAAGATAAAAAATAGACTTTTCTGTTGTTTTTCATGAGACACTCTCATTCCCGGCCATTTTCATGAGACACACTTATTCTCAGCCATATCCTAATAACTTAAAACTTTTTATGCTATATTTTTTTATTATTCCTAATTTGGGTACAGATTTCATTAAAATCGGCCTGAGAATGGATAAAATTACCGGTGTATAAAAATACTACATGTACGGTGGCTACTTGTGTCTACATAGACCTACAATATTATTATATGACAATCATTTGTAGTATATTGGCAAATTTAACAGCATTTCTATAATGCAAATTTTCGATAAGTCGAAATTATTTTAACATCCCTTGATGATTCGAGTTATCAAGGTTCGACTGTATATGCTATTTGATGGCATATATCTCTTAATAATTGCAGCAGAACATATTATTGTAACATATTAACATTAGATAACTTTCTTTAATTGTTTGAAAACTATATTTGAATATTTAATTCACTTTCATGTTAGAGAGAAGCTTTTACATAACA
The DNA here is from genome assembly GCA_000484575.1 of Olivierus martensii. Classification (NCBI taxonomy): domain Eukaryota; kingdom Metazoa; phylum Arthropoda; class Arachnida; order Scorpiones; family Buthidae; genus Olivierus; species Olivierus martensii. The sequence continues at coordinate 69,193 of AYEL01073760.1, forward strand.
TACTTTTGAATTTATTTGAATTTTAATTTTCTTCTGACATGTCGGTTTGTATGAAAATTATTTGTCCATATAAAAATATTTTATCTTTGAGCATTTTTTTTAATGATAAAAATATTTCAAAAATAGTTTGCAAGAATTAATATAGATTAACAGTCATGAGGAAAAATCCATTTTTGTTGTTGGTTTCCCATGTGTCATTCACACTTTATGAAAATGAGAGAAAAGAAACTACAGATATCCCTCATTATATGCGATCTCACTTTATGCATTTTCGCTATAACATGATTTTATAATGTAAATTAACTTTTTAAAATTAAAAAAAATTTTGTTTAAGAATAGTCTGATGTAGATGAGAGAAATGTAGATGAACTGGTCAAGTCCCACTTATCAGAGCTCACTAATGAAGCTTCTGGAAATGGAAAACAACTTGAATGAGGTTGTTTCCAGAAATCAGGAGCCCTTTGTTCTGAGCCCATCAAATAACTTACAACAAAACAGATGACTGAAATTTTTAAACATATTGAGGGTGCCATCAGAATAATTGAAAAAAATGATCTTAATGAGACTAAGTGCCATACTTGCAAGAGTAATTCAGAATTCCTTGGCTTGCTACAAATAATTTTATAGAGAAAGAGGATGAATGCTGCCCATCAGCTGAGTCTTGACTGTTTCATTAAAAAGTTGAAGATTATCACCTATCATTCCATGGACTTCAAGAGAGCAAGAAAGTGATGATCCAGACTCACCAGACCCAGTCCATTTATCATTGGATTGAAGGCTGTCAGAAGTACCTGTATATTGTGTTTCTGGTGTTTATGAAATTGTAATAATTAAATTCATTCATCCAACCACTCATTCATTAAAATTTGTGTATTTTGTTTATAAGTTTAAATAATTCATTCATTCGAATTTCTTTTGCTCACATTTTTTATCCTTCTGAAGAAACCCCTCTCTCTCTATCTTACCCATGATAAATTCAACTCACTTTATGCGATTTCATGTTACACAATTATTTCATGGAACCAATTAATTGCATAAAGCAAGGGACACCTGTATAGATTTTTTTCTGGAATCCAAAACAACTAAATAAAAGTCTGTATTTTTATTTTACATTATTTTTCTAACAAATTCTTTCTTCAATTTGTATCATGTTAACACATGAAAGAGCTCTGTGCCATCATAGATTTGCTGTACAAAACATCAAAAAGATGCACCAAAATACAAAATAACAAATTTCCATTTGCCTTCCCCACCAATGCCAAGCCAAAAAGAAATGAGGATCATTAAAATTTAAAACGTGCTTATACTTTTTAATTTTGTTGATTTACAGCATCTCTACTATTTTTATTACTAATACTTTCATCACCACTCCTTATGATCTTAGTCTTTCTCCAATTATGTGCTCTTGTTGCCAGTACTGTACAAGCTGCTCCATGAAAAAATGCACTTTGTTTCTAAATGACATTTTTTTTATATTTGTTAATATTGTGTTGCTCTCACTCTAATCCAATAGTCAGTATGGGAAAAATTTAATAAAAAGACCTACAAATCATGATTTGTTAAACATGGTATTTCAATTTCCCTCAAGTTACTAAGAAAAAACAAAGTATCTAACCTAAACAATCCAAAAAAACATGCAGAACACAGCACCTGCAATGAACCAATTAGAAATGTGCATTTGAAACACATGACTTCTGTTACCTTAAAAATCTTTGATAGGAAAATGCATTATATATCTTGTAAATAATCATATGGACTTTATTCATATTTTTAAAGAAAAAAATCTCTCTTTTGTTGTATCTGGTATATCTGGAGGTATATTTTCAACTTCATCATTGTAATTACCTTCCATTTCTAAAAAATTAACAGTTATTCCACTAATTGCTTCTGAAATGGGAATATTGTTGACTATTCTGAAACAAAACAAAAGAAATATTTAAGAAGTAGCCTATCACTTCTCATAATAAAGACTGAATATACATTATGAAAGACTTTTATTTTTTCCCATGATATATGAATATAAAAGTTAATGATTTCAATATTCATTCCTAAAATTGTCTATTAAATATCCAGTATCTGATTGAAATAAGAATTAACTTTGTGTATTTAATGGTTAATATATTCAACAAAATTGTTATAAAAATAAATATGTATTTCTCATTTCATATATGAAAGCAAACTTGTATAATTTTGTGATTTCTGTGCAATCATAATTAAACGGGTCATAAATAATTAATTAATTTTTCACAGTATTGATAACATTTATAAACATCATATCAAATTTCCCTTTCATTTTCTGAAGAGCAATTTCCTAATATTCCGTCCATTAATTCGTATAATTCCATGTTGGTCTATATTTATCATATAGTCCAGAACCACTTCTGTTACTTTCTTGAATTTTTTTTCTTTCTCTGTTATATCTGTCTCTCTGCACTTTCCATTTTTGTTCTGCTTCATTTCCTATTTTAAAATTTTTGATTACATTAAAATAAGACAACTGATCTATAGTGTCATTGTTATGTATTAATCTAGAGAAACTTACCATCAAGTCCAAATTTTGTGCCTATTACAGCCTATAAACTTTTTTTTAGTGACAAATCTTTATAATTTTTTCTTGTTTACTGTAAAGAAATCTGTATTTTCGGACTTCTTCTAAAAACATTTTCCAAATCTAAATTTCTTCTACGTTTACATGCTTCTGCCATTTTGTCTAAACTACAACACCAACAACGAGTAAATTAGGAAACAAAACATCAAAATTATAAATCATTACTTTTCTTAAGATTCGTATAATCTATTTGATTTATAACATGAAAGAAATTAATAAAATATGTGCTTTTTATTATTCATAGCATTAAATGCGCAGAACCTAAAAGTCTTGAACTAAAAATTTTTCTTGGTCTGCGCACCGCCATGTTATCTACCGAATACTAAACTCTGGTTGGCTAGATAGCTAGACCTGAACCTGAAATGTTAAATTTATTTTTTCTGTACTTTCAGGTAAGTTTCTGGCGAAGATACGGCGTACAAACCGGAAGCTGTGTCACTTTCAGTTTGTTTTCAGTTTCAGGCGTGTTTTTAGATGCAGTGGAGTCTAGGCTTTAGTTTCACTGACTTGGTCTACGCAAAGGTTCAAACTAAGATTGTCATTAAATAAAGCTTCTTTAACTAAATTTGCTATCCTTTCCCTCTATGATGATAAAAGTATCATCCACATAATGCATAAACTTTAAAATCTATTAAAGAATGTAAATGAATATTTGTGAATAAATTTTTGTCCTGTTAAAAGCCTTAAAGTTTGAATATTTAAATGACTTTATTTAAAGCACTTTTTGAATCTTATTCCATCTTCAAATACATGTATAGCAGGCATTTCAAACTCATTTTAATTCAAGGGCCATTTAATAAGCCTGTAAGATTGCTGCGGGCCACATCACATTTAAATTTTTTTTTAATTACATTTTAGAGTAAGGATTCAGAAATATAAATAGGATAATTAAAACATTGTATAATTAAATTAACATATTGCAAAAATATATATAATGATACCTCGGATCACGAACGTCTCGGTTCACGAACAAATCGGTTTACGAACATCCTTTGGAAACAAAACATCAAAATTATAAATCATTACTTTTCTTAAGATTCGTATAATCTATTTGATTTAAGTCATAGTTTCTGTACAAAAACAAAAGCTTTCATTAAAATTTTATAAATTCAAATATCTATAATTAGAAACATTTTTTAAATAAGTTAATAACACAACAAATAAATCTTTAACAATCCGCTAGCGTGTCCTACAAAGAGGGATTGTTTGGAACTTGATTATTGTATTTTGTTATCAAAAAAATATACAGGTTCTCATTTATGACTTTTTGTTTTTGGTAAGAAATTTCTCACAAAATGATGTAGTTCTTGCAGGAAAGCAGTTAGTTTGTGTCACCAATCTGAAAGCCATCTATACCTATATGTCCGATAAGGCCAATCGAAAAAAACTTGTACAACAAATTTCATTAAAATCAAACTAGTGCATCAATGATAAAGCTATGAAGCGAGAATTACTTCCTATTATCTCATAACATATTGTCCTCATTTTCATTTTAGTTAAGACCATTGGGGGCCACAAAAAAACCATTTCAAGGGCTGCCAGTTTGATACCTCTAATGTATAGAATATAAAAATCAAACATATCAAAAGAACATCATTTAAAATTTAAATTTTAAAAATATGAAATATTTCCAAATAATATGATTCATATAATTAGCTTTCATAAATAATTTATTGCATATTTATCCCTTACTTAAATAAAATCATACATTCATGCTATTTTAATAGAGCATTAATTTTGAATTCATATTATTTTTGAAATTCATGATCATTTGAGGATTAGATTCTGTTCTTGATCATAAGATTAAAAATGCAAATCAGCAGTACTGTTACATCAAAAAACTTCGATAGGAAAATGCACTAGATATTTTGAAAATAATTATATGGACTTTATTCATATTTTTTAAGAAAAAGTCTTTTATTGTTTTTATCAGTTCTAAACTTTTATCACAAATCTATCAAATTTTGAAATCTATAATTCAGCATTGCCTATGTCCCAATGCTGCCAAATTAATGATATTCAATTGTACTATATTATTATATAAATTAAAAATGAAACTTTTAAGATTAAATATATATATATATTTATATTTATTTGTTTAGATAACAGATATTGAAATAAATACCAAAGGGAACTTAGAATCTACATCTCCTTTGATTGAACAAGAGAATAATAAAGAAAATGATCTTAACTCATCAATTCATGAAGCTGATTCATTAGAAGATATAAAACAATCCATATCAGAAAATTCTTGTACTCCTACATTAGTCATTTGTGAGAAAATTTCCAAAAGTGATAAATCTCATTCTAATACAATGTATCCTGAAGATAAAGAAAACATATATTTTGAATTGAAAAATTTAAGTAATCAGAATTCTAAGAAAATTGAAATCATGGGTATGTATTTTATATTTTACAATCATTTTATTTTAAGCCATTGATTCTGAAATACATAAAATAAAAAATACATAAAATCAAAAATCACAATACAAGTAAATCTAAATTAAAAACTCGGTATATACTTTGAAATGTTTTTGTAAATTGAATATTTATAAGTTGAATAAAAATTTTTCATGTTAAGTATTGTTAAATTCCTTCATTGGACCATTGAATTTCTGAACCATTATCTCAAATTATTATATATGCTTGTATATAAACTGATCTCTTTATAAATAATAACCAGTAAAAATTGAGACTGCTATAAAAGCTTATTCTCAAATTTCTTAAATTAGGTCAGCATGACATTTGTTGAAATAAATGTGTGTAAAGATTTAAAAAATATTTAAAAACAGAAAAGTTTAATAAGCAAATATGAATTTATAAAGTAAAATTTTATATAATTACTATTTACTGCCTTTTCACTTGTAATTTCAATTATATAAATAGTAATGCACACCACAATTTTAAATGAAAAAAACTTAATTTATTAAAGAATTAAAGTATTTTCAACTTTAATAAGCCATCTTCATTAAGTTTACTCAGGGTTGCCACTGACCTGGAAAACTGGAAAAAGTCAGGGAAAATGAAAATTGGGTCAAAATGTCAGGAAAATTGCTGTTTTTTCCTAAAACCTGGAAAAATCAGGGAAAATTTTTTTCTGGAATTATATGCTTAAACGCAGCTTGCAACAATTGACCGATTTTAGTGCCAAAAATGACGATGTTGTGGCGTTTCGTCGCTTCGTGAAAGAAGTTATTATGCGAAACTCCTTGCTTGCATTAGGTGCTTTCGTCAAGGTCGAACATACAAAATCTGCAAGAGTGTTGACTTAGCATTCATGCAATCAGGTGATTTTTTTTGGTAAAAATGCATATAGACGTTCGCTAGTGTTGTGAAGATGTCTGAGTACTTTAAATAATTTGATTCAGATAATAACTAATGGTAAGATTATTTTTCTGCCATTATGTTATCAGATGAAGATTTAATTTCCATGGTCACACAATATTTATTAAAAATGATAAATCGTACTAATAAACTAGCAAGCAAATTCTGCAGTCCGTATACACTATCAACAGTCATTTGATTGAACATATCCGAATTTGCTTTGTTACATGTAGTGAGCGAACCTTAGTGAAGATGTATGAATAAATTGGGTAGTGTGTTTTACGATGTCTACATTAAGTGAATGAATTCATTCCCTATCCTTCGTTTGCTGTATGTTTATGGGTCTTTAAGATTATCAAGCTAAGCGCACAATAGAAGCTGTAGGCTTTGAGTTAGCAAGAATCTAGTTAATCTTTGAGTTATTATGTGCGTCATGATACACCTAATAATTCAAAGATCACTAGTGCGGTAGTGGTATTTTACTGCTTTACTTTTCCGCTGCTGAAAAACTGCTCAGCAGTTCACAGTACACGGTATATTATCTTGAAAGTGCATTATGGGAAAGCTGTCCCACATTTCAGTAGATATAGAGTGCCAACATTTTTTTATTGTATATTCAAGATTATTATAGAAAATAAAGTGAAAGTTTCTATTTTAGATTATCAATAATTGAATAAGCAGTCATATTAAAATCTGATGTAAAATTGTGGAGCATCCTTATTGGTCAAAAAGCAGAACGGACAGTTACCGTGGTGGTTGAAGTTGAAGCTGCTTCAATTCGATCCACCGCTGAAAATCCGTGCTTCAAACCAATCTTTGACCGCGTGGGGTGACATCAGAAGGCAGTTTTCTGCGCTGAAACTGCGATAGTGAGAACCAACCTTAACAGGTATTGGAAATTTGAACCTATATTCAATATGCCCTTGGTTACAAATAATGTTTTAATTGACCCTTGTTTCAATTTTTTCATAATTAATCTTACAAGGAGAGGGCATGGTCTGGGAAATGAACTTTGGAATCAAACTTTGTGTGGTGGTAGTTTACCCTTCATGTGTTAATATGATAAATATAGCGCACTATTCAGCCAATTCCGAAAAAAATGGTTTCAAAGTTTTCATAGCTGTTATATATAATAAAAAATGTGCGTACACATCCGAACGCCGAGTAGGTAGCACGCTGTCCGTTGGAGCTGATTTCCGGTATGGGCTGCGGGTTTGATTCGCGGTCTGCGATAATTTTTTTTTGTTACAATTATTATTTTATACATTTTATTTAAAAAATATTATCACATAATATTATAAAACTCTTAAAGATTCTATTTTCAATAAATATTTATAAATCATAAGGACATTGTAAGGTGGCCTCTAGATTTGATAGATGTGTAAATGAATCTTATTGAAAACATTTCACTTCGTACTTTTGTATTTCTGAAAATGTTCCATTGTTTCAAGTTTTCACAATTTGGAGTAAAGAAAGCATAATAAAAAGGAATTGATTTAAGCTATCAGACTTAAATTGCTTCCTTTTATTATGAATAAAACTGATCAAGAAGAGAATGGATACATTGTATATGATAATATATGTAGTAGAAACATTGTTTTCTTCATTGTCAGTGGATACATAATTCTAATTAATGTATAAATTTACAGAATATCTGAAAATTTGAAAGCTATTTTCCATAATATAGGAATATGAAAATTTTAATAAATTTTTTTCAAAATAAACATCATGTTTTAAAAGAAGTATGAAAGATACATATTTCATAATATATTACGGATAATAGAAAAAAATGATTTTGGTATTAAAATTATTTATTCTTGTGTAATCAGTGATTCAATACCATTCATCAGATTTGATTACTGTTGAATCAGATGAGATCAGTAGGATTGAGTGCCATTGGAATTGATGGCATGCATTATGAATTTAACTACCAGTAATTATGATTTAATTGAATATAAAGAAAGAATATTTACAATTGAACTTGCAGTGCCTTAACAATTGATTCTATCAGAATTTAATATTAAGTATATCATAAAAAGAATTTGACTTAAAATTTTGTATGTAAAGTAATACAATAATTATACATCTTGTAAATGTTATAATATCAATTGTTTTCATAATTACAATTTTAATATATCTGCAAACTTTTTCCTCCATACAAATTGTCCCTATAAAAATTTCAGAAAAAATTTAATAAATTTTCTTAAATAATATTTACACAACTAATAAATAAAAAATTAGAAATGCTGTTTGATCATTATATGATAAAACAGTATACTATATATAGTCGAAAAGCTTTTATGAATTCTCCTTTAATATAACATATACAGTAGTTCTATACTGTATCAAATCCTGTCTGGAGTTCTTTAATAAAATTTAAAATTTTGATTCATGTTTATAGTTCATTTCTCTTGAGAAATTCTTCGATCATAATCTCAAAAACCATAAAAATTAAACAATTTATATCAAGTTCTGAAGAATTATGCTGTATACCCTTAATTTTTAAGCTTAATTTTATATCTTGTATATACAGTAGTACAGTAAATATGATAATGCTAAATATTTAATTCATAATGTGATAAGACTATATTCTGCAATTTTCAAAATGAAAGTTAAAAGGATGTTAATTGATATTAAACTCATATGCAAAATCTCTGCCTTATTTTATAATTGATGATAGTGTTATGTTTTATTTTGCAATATTCCAATTACTGCAAACTAAGAAAACAATCTTTTGAACAACTAATTGGATACCATTTACTAAATTTCTAAATTACATTCATAAATTCTGTATTCAATACAAATTATAAATGGGACAACTTAAATTGCCAAATAAAACAGATTTCTTGTTCATTTATAATGGACATAGACTAGAATTTTCCTTTAAAAATTTGACCTAGATTTTGTAACCTTGACCATGGATAATTGAAGTTGATATAAAAGTACTGTATATATTTTATTACAACACTTAGTTGTAATATTTTAGTGCGTTTAATTAACCCATTATGAGTCCTTTCAACATTTCTGCTTTTAAAATATTGAGTTCATTTTGGTCTAGTTTCCAGAAAAAAATGAAGCTTGTGAGCCCTTCTTTGCTAGTTAAATTAATATTAAAATTGGATCCAAAACTAATGGAATCTCCCAAAACCTCCCTCACTAATAACTTTTGAACTAATTAGTATAATCAGTGGGTGATCGGTTAACGAACAGTTCGGATAACAAACACTTTTCGAAAGATCTTTATGTTCGGTTAACGAACACTTCACAGAACAAACTGTGGGACCCGCGGACTGCGTGGTAAGCCACAGCTTTACCATTCTGGAGGATCCAGGGGTCTCACTCCTCCAATTTTTCAGGAGGGATCTGGGCCCGGCCCGTTGAAATCCATCCTTCTGGTTTACCCCATCATGGGTGTTGGTCAGCCTGTGATGATGGAGGCTCTGTAAGTGGCCGCCGCCAGATAAAAATATTCCATGAGGATATTTCGGCTTAACTAACCTAATGGAATGACAGGCTTAGGCCTTGAGCGTTCGTGGACTTATAGGTAAAGATGGAAGAACAGTAGTTTTCCCGATTAAAATGAACTCGGAGACAACGTAAAACAAATAGATTTATTAAAGAAGGTAAGAGAGAGATTTTACAATTTTTGGTCTTAGAATGCACCCATACCAGGTTGAGGTCAATAGGCTTGGGGACTTCTATCACGGCAATGCTAATAATCACTTCCGAAAAATCCTGAAGGAGAGCGAAAAGCAATCGATATTGGACAGATTCTTTATCGGAAAATAAACATATCAAGAAAATGCAAGAATATGTATGTATATATTATTGTTATTACATATAAACAAACGTAGTAAGAAATATATATAATTTTTTTGTTTTTTTGGGTCTCCGGAACGAATTAATCAAATTCCCATAAAAGCCTATGGTAAATCGATGATCGGTTAACGAACAATTCGGATAACGAACAGTGATCAGTTAACGAACAATTCGGATAACGAACATTGTCTTGGAACGGACAATGATCGGTTAATGAACAATTCAGATAACGAACATTGTCTTGGAATGGATTATGTTCGTTAACCAATTATCCACTGTAGTTAAATATGACCGTGTGTTAATTTTATTAATATACAAGTAACCCAATTTTATCATTACTGCTTTATTTTCTTACAAATTTTTGTAAAAAATATAGATGTAAGTTTTCAATTTTTTTTTTTTAAAGTTGGTGATACACTAAAAATGTTTGAGAAACACTGATCTAAAAACTTTTAAAATTTTTAAACTTGTTTGAATCTCTATGTAGCCTATCCTCAGGCTACATAGAGATTCAAACAAGTTTAAAAATTTTAATAGCATAAAATAGAATGACAACATGTTGCTATTCTATTGTTACATGTTCAAAAGATAAATAACCATTAAAATAAAATAAAATTTAATAAAAAAAAATAAACAGATCACATGTGTACATAGTATAGCATTTCACAAGGTATATATTTAAAATAGAATAAACATAAAAATAAGATAGATATAACATGTTACAAGTGGTGTCTTTATTTTTTTACTGTTTCTATAGCATAGATCCATGCTGGAGGTAGCTTCATAGCCGGTCTATCATTTAAGATTTTCTCGTTGTTCTGCCTCCTCACTATTTTTATCGTCTCTGTTGTCAAAGGCCTGCATCCTCTTGTTGATGGGTTTTATGATCTTCACATTGTCCCAGTTTATGTAAAAGTCATTAGCATATGTCTCTATTGATAGAGCTGTAGTCAGTTTCCCTTCGGCTATGTTTTGTTTGTGTTCTTCTATCCTCTGGGACAAGGTTTGAGTGGTTACCCCTATGCAAGATGTTGGTTGTTGTCTTTGTCCTCCACCGGAATTTTGTATACACCTTGTTTTTCTGAATCCTTTAAGGGTCCTTTTCATTTCTTATCAGGTTAAATACAGTTGGCCCTCTCAGTATTGCTAGTTTTTTGTTTGTCTTTTTAGCTATTTTATCTACAAAGTTAAGTTTTTTAAGATTATAAGGAATAGTTAGATAACTTTCTTGTTGGATTGTTGGATGAGTTATCTGTAAGTGGTTATTGCTCATATCACTGAGATTTTTTGTACTGTCCTTAGTATATTTCTTAGAAAGGATTTTTGTATCGTGCTGTATTCTTATATCCATAATATATTCAATTTCATGCTTCAAATCAATCAGTTCGATATTATACATGATGGCCCTTCTGAAAAATACCTAAATATTGCTTTTTTATATGTTATAGGGTCCTGGGACCAATTGGGAATAAGGATCGGCTCATATGATGGTTTCCTATATATAAATATCTTCAATTTCTCTTTATTTGTAATTATGATATTTTGATGTCTAGGTAGTGGATACTATATTGGTTTAGCTGTTCATTCCTTAGGAAGAAACCATAATTTATCTAATTAAACTGGGACAATGTGAAGATCATAAAGCTATTAGATCAAGGACACAGGCCTTGAGAACAGAGATGATAGAAATAGTGAAGAGGCAGAAGAACGAGAAAATCTTAAATGATAGACTGGCTATGAAACTACCTTCAGCATGGATCTATGCTATAGAGACAATAAACAAATAAACACCACTTGTAACATGTTATATCTATTTTATTTTTATGTTGTTTATTTTATTTTAAATATATATACCTTGTGAAACACTAAACTATGTACACATGTCACCTGTATATTTTTTATTTGATTTTATTTTATTTTAATGATTACCGTATATACTAGTGTATAAGCCAAGGTTTTTTTCTCAAAAAATAAAATTTCTGAAGTGGGGGAGTCAGCTTATATATGGATCAAAAAAATCAACTTTTTTTTTTGGCTGGAGAAATTGAAGTAATAAGCAAAACCATATTCTGAAGTGGTTATATACGGATCAAAAAAATCAACTTTTTTTTTTGGCTGGAGAAATTGAAGTAATAAGCAAAACCAGTTTCGGCCTCGTCTGATAAAGTCTCCATAGTGACTTTGTCCGCCAGGGGAAGTTTGGCAGAATTGGTTTGATTAATTTGAAAAGGTTAATTCCCTGATTAATGTTGATATAAGCCTAAATATCTTTTTTAGATTTTAAATAAAAAAGTTACACACACACACACACAAAATCTGTATTTTATAAGTAATATAGATGTTTTCTGCAGCATGGCCTTATCAATTGAAGAGGGAATATCTTGTCAAAAACATTTATTCCTAAATAGTTTATTTGCTTAAGTAATGTTTTTAAATTAGATTTTTCCCTCTAACAAGGAGAGGGCTTGGTCTGGGAAATGAACTTTGGAATCACACTTTGTGTGGTGGTAGTTTACCCTTCGTGTGTTAATATGATAAAATATTAGTGCGCACTATTCATTCAATTCCGAAAAAAATGGATTCAAAGTTTTCATAGCTGTTATATATAAAAAAAAATGTGCAAACACATCAGAACACTGAGTAGCCAAGTCGGTAGCGCACTGTCCATCAGTGCTGACTTCTGTTATGGGCCGCGGTCTGGGATAAATTTTTTTTCGTTGCTATTATTATTTTATACATTTTATTTAAAAAATATTTACATAAAGAAATATTTATTTCATAATTTTTCATTAATTTGTTATTCGAGGTGCACGTCTTTAAACCTTAAGTTTTTTCCCAGAAAAATTTTTAATTTTTTTTTTTTTAATTATCTACAACATTTACCTATACCTGCATATTTTTACTGGTTAGATTGATGCAAACATGCCAGTTGCCGATGACTTATTTTTAACTCATGTTTTTACTGGTTAGATTAATGCAAACGTGCCTGTTGCCGATGACTTATTTTTAACACCCTGACGCTATCATGTGAAACTCATATAAAGTCATCGAAAAGTGTTTTCTTGTTTCACTAAGTTTATTCCTGGCTTTTGCAGAGGGTGGAGTGTGTTTCGTGTCGCCAATATAAATCAGTTTACAAAAAATAGTCATCAAAAAGTGCATATGTAAAAGTGTAAAATAAAATGTATAAAATAATAATTGTAACAAAAAAAAAATAATTGCAGACCGCATATCAAACCCGCGGCCCATACCGGAAGTCAGCACCGACGGACAGTGCGCGACCTACTTGGCTACTTGGCGTTCAGATGTGTTCACACATTTTTTGTTATATATAACAGTTATGAAAACTTTGAATCCATTTTTTTTGGAATTGGCTGAATAGTGCGCACTAATATTTTATCATATTAAGACATGAAGGGTAAACTACCAACACACACAAGTTTGATTCCAAAGTTCAATTCCTCCAAACCGCGCCTTCTCCTTGTGAGATAATTGATTCCAAAGTTCAATTCCCAGACCGCGTCCTCTCCTTGTTAGACAAGAACTTAATGTAGCTGTCGGCTTTAAGGCCTGTTCACACTACAGCGAGTGAGCGAGACACGCGCATCTACGATGCCCCGCGAAACATGCACACACGCACGAGTGATCGTGTTCATATTGTTCACATACTGGCGTGTGTATTTAGAAGAAGCCAATCAGAGACGGCCACGCAAATGTACTGCTTAACCAATGACAGCAGTCAACTTATTGTAATGTAGGCCTATACGTCCTCCATTTTAACAAGTTGAATGTAGGAAAAGTTTTTTGTAAATCTGTATTGTTATTATTATTATCATTATTAATTTTATATCAACTAATTGTTTAATTAAGGAAGCTTGATGATAATTCACGAAAAATATATTAAAATTACATCTAAACTTTTATCGATTTCCTAAAAATGTGATTATTTTGAAATTGCAATTGGTATGCTATGCCTAATTAATCACATATTTGCATTATTTTGCAGAAAAATACGTAATAAGTCTAGAGTTCTATCTCCTTATAAATATAATGATTGGTTATATGAAAAGTATGTATCAATAATTCAAACCATAAGACTAAAATTGAGGTTGAAATGAAAGTCTGATTTCTATTAGTTCACTCAGCGTGTATAGACACGTGCGTTTAGCTCGTGGGTCTATTCGACAGACTCATGCTAACGAGGTCACTACAGTTGCCATGGTGACATTTGCGTTTAAATGTGCTCTCTCACACACTCGTTGTAGTGTGAATTGGCCTTTAGATGCGTCGCATTGCAAACTGCAATGTTACTGACTGATGATTAACAGTGCAAATCGAATATTCTGTTGTGTTAAATATTTCAAAAAACTGTACCCCAATGACAATTGATTGTCCTCTTTTCATCTAAAACATTATTTAGATTCATGTTAAGAGTTAGCGATGCGAGGTGTCTAACTCATTCTTTTCTTCGAGTTGATGCATAAGATTAATCAGGATAAGTAAGTTTGGTTAACTCTGCCCTAAACGATCAGCAGGACTGATCGTTTAGGGCAGAGTTAACCAAACTGTGGGCACAAGGCTATTGCAAAGAAGTGTGCAAGAATTAACAAAAACATTATTTTTGAGATAAACAAACAAAAAATAAATTCAAATTGGTATCAGAAAAAAAATGAATCAATAAAAAGATTATAAACCATATATCCAGAAATTTTGTTGTAGTTACTTTAAAGACAAAATGTCAATCTCGTTTAGTGATTGAAAAAGAATTGAGTAGCAATATCTTGAATGATATCTCGATTTGAAAGTTTTTGTGCTGAAAACAAGCTCTCCCATCGCATTAAATATTATGTTGTATTTATATGCATTATATTTTTTGTTTTTTTGTAAGGTCTGTTTACTTGTATAATAAATTATTACACCATAATGAATATATATTTTTTATGTATAAGAACTTTTCTATGTAAAATAAAGTTCTTATATTTAAAAAATAAAAATTTGTAATATTAAATTGTAAGTAAAAAATATTTATAAAATTGCTGTGAAAATGAGAGGACGTACCAATTTTTTATGAAAACGAAGCGCAAAGTTTCGAAACTGTTGGTTTAGGGTAAAAATTTACTTGGGTTTGTGTTTCTATGCTCAGAAGAGTGTTTATGATTACTGGTAAGTTTTATTTTTTATTCATTTTAGTTAAACTAATTTTGCGTTTTATAGATAATGGCAATTTTTTTAAAATGCTAATTTTAAGTTTTAACTGTTTTAACGAAATTTGTGGGAAATGATCTTGATTGATAGTAAAGGTTCCCTGCTTTTAAATACTATAATTTTAAATTTATTACTTAATTTAATTTAAACTTAATTAATTAAGTTACTTATAACTTTAATTTTTTAGTTTCTTAATTTAAATTTTTTATGTAATTTTAAAAATTGACGCCATATTGAAATTTTTGCGGATAAATTCATAAAGCAATTATCGCGGAAATGTGAAAGGGGAATCTTTTAATGTAAAACATGTTGTTTGATCTAGTTTTTATTAAAATATTTTAAATTTTACGTTTTCATGATCAAATTTTACTTAAATGAACAAGAATTTTAAACAATTTTAGCAAATTTTTCCATTTTCAAGTATAAGAAAGTAAAAACTACTTACAAACCTGTCATTATCCCTAACTGGTCCGATGACCCCCATACAGTATAAGAAAGCTGCTTTTAGATCCTTTTTTAGATGGGCACTCATATACTGCCAAAAAGAAGAAGATTTAAACAGAGAAGTAGAATACATCTTAAGAATAGGAGAGAATCATGGCTATAAAAAGTCATTCACCCTAGACATTTATAATACAGTTAAGAAAACATTGTCTGATAGAATTGAGCGGAGAGAGAATACTTCAATAGAACCAAGTGAGAATACAAGGAACATACAGGTTAGTAGAGAAGATAAAACAAAATTCGTATCTTTACCACACCAGTTAGGTAAGTATAAATGCATTAAGAGGATGCTGAAAAAAGGCAAAACAAGAGACCAGTTAACAAAAGACTCCCGAATGTATACAATATATTGAGAAATGAGAAACATCCTTTAAGCGAAAATGAAAAAACGGGTATATGAAATCCCAGTAATGAACACTGAAAAGGGTGAAGGATCTAAATACATCGGCATTAACAACAAGAACTTTAGGCCAGAGAATTACAGAGCATAAAACAGATATTAGTAAAGCAAAATTAGGTACGGCACTTGTAAACGAAACATATGCCAATAATATTGAAGTCTACTGGAACAAAGCCAAAGTAGTAAGGCATGTAGACAATAAGGAGCATAAGTTCTTGACTGAAATGTTGGAAATAATGTGTAGGCAAGACAACAAACCTTTGTTAAATAAGAAAGTAATAGGTATTTGTAAGGCCTGGGAGTTTGCAATCAAGAAATAAATCGTAATATATATGTAACATTTTTTAATTAAGTTAACTTTATTATGTTTTAATTTATTAGATACCTTTAATGTTATACGATGTTATCGCAATTTCTAATAACTTTTTATTATTTGTTCAAAAAAATTTGTCTAAAAATCTTTGTTTTTAATGTTTTTAAGGTTCAAGATTTACTAATATGTATTAATGTGCATTTTACCATTATCTTGTAATGTTATAATGTGAAACAATATAGCTTGTAACAAGTTCCAATTTTAAATTTTGATAGAACAAAAAACATTCTTTGAACAAATAACTGTTTTAGAACATCTGTAGTTTTGTAGGATACCTGAAGATGGCCTTAATCAGTCGAAAACGTTTTTATTAATAAATGATTTTAACGTTATTCTCAACTGCTTGATGTGCTTCCCATTTAAGTAATTAGAGAAGTTTCAGAACTTCAAAAAAGAGACTTCAGGTTACAGTGCTGAGATTTTCTTGTAAAAATGACACAAAAAATTATAGATTGATGTCCTTTAAAATTCCCATTTGTGAAATATGCATCATGTCTAGATCCAAAATTTGTTTTGTCAAATGCAGTTTTGTGCCAAACATGAATGGAACATGTATTAGAATTTCTGTATGAAAAACAAAGGATTAATCCATTTCTCGCAGATCGTGCAAAAAGTAATGGAATTCTATCTTTTTGAAATATTCAAAGTCAGATCGGTTAGATCATTTCTATTGCCATTTACTTGATGATGATGAAATGTTTCAAGATATTTGGAAAGTCATAAAATTGATTTTAATTCTTTCTCATGGAAATGCTACAGTAGAAAGCGGCTTCTCCATAACATAAATAAAGATATATAATAAGCGGCTTCTCCATAAATAAAGATATGCTTGCTGCTAAAAGAGCATTCATTAATTTCTTTACATACTGCATATGACGGAATTAAAATACATGGAGGAGTTTTGAATGTATCCATAACAGAAGAATTGAAAAGTTATGTCAAGACATCACATTCGCATTATTAGAAAGCTTTAGAACATCAAAAGAAATTTGTTGAAGAAAGAAAAGAGAGAGAGATTGAAAAAAGAAAAGCCATTGATCAAATTAAAATGTTACAGTTGGGAAGAAAAAAAAAAAAACTTATTCAAGAATCTGCAATTGAAGAAAAGAACATAAATGCCCAAATTGAGGAATTATCTAAAAAAGTATAAAAGTAAATATTTAAATATCTTTTTAATTCTATATTTAAATTCCTCAATTTATAATTTATTTCAATTTAAAATTATTTATCAATTTGTTATAATAGTCTTTTATACTTAATAAACAGAACTGCAAGTTCTCAGTTACACATTGTTTTTATTAATGCTTTTTTTGAGTGAATTATTTGTACATGTTTTCAATTACAGTTAAACCTCTTTAAGCTGCCACCATCGGTTCGAAGGTCCTCTCTGGCGATAAAGGAGGGTGGCAGTTTATGGAGGATTCCTCTCTGGCGGTAAAGGAGGGTGGCGGTTTATGGAGGGTTAATGGTAACAAGAAAACATGTATAGACTAGAATTACATTATTTCATTTAAGTAAAGGTGATCAGAAATAAATTGCTGAGTAGCAGAAGCATTTTTATTTTTATATTCACAAATTAAAATCTTTTCGTGAACATCTAAGTCGTTTTTTGTTGACATTTTTCCGATTCTTTTCGTGAACATCTAATGTCGTTTTTGACATTTTTCCGATCGTGAACATCTAATGTCGTTTTTGACATTTTTCTGAGTAAGAAACGTGAACATCTAATGTCGTTTTTGACATTTTTCCAAGTAAGAAACAGCAACGATACTCACAACAGTTGATTTATAAAAAATGGTTTAAAATGTTCTTCTTTTTCCGCAAAGTCGAGGTTATGATTCTCCAGTCTTCTTCTATTTTAAACGGTTAAGGGGTTTAAACTGTTCTTCTTCTTCCGCAAAGTCAAGGTTATGGCTCTCGGTTTAATCTTCTTCTTCTTCCGCAAAGTCGAGGTTATGGCTCTCCAGTCTTCTCCTTCTTCTTCCGCAAAGTCGAGGTTATGGCTCTCCAGTCTTCTCCTGCAATGATACTCACAACAGTTGATTTATAAAAAACGGTTTAAACTGTTTTCTTCTGCAAAGTCGAGGTTATGGCTCTCCAGTCTTCTCCTATTTTTCCGCAAAGTCGAGGTTATAGCTCTTCAGTCTTCTCCTATTTTAAATGGTTACGCAAAGTCGAGGTTATTGCTCTCCAGTCTTCTCCTATTTTAAACGATTATTTTGTAAGGTTATGGCTCTCCAGTCTCCTATTTTAAACGGTTATTTTGTAAAAATCCTGCAAAGTCAAGGTTATGGCTCTCCAGTCCTCTCCTATTATAAACAGTTATTTTGTAAAAATCCGTTTAAAGTTTTGGAATAGCTCATTTTGAAAACAGGGATGTGAATAGTCACAGGTGCGAGATAACAGTCAAATAAATGTTAACAGATAAATTACTTAATTGCCATCGTCTCTGGTTTCTATTTGTGTTGGTTGACCTTGCCATTCGATTGTTTTGGTGGTTTAAAACATTGTTTTGTCTACTAATGAAATGGTTTTGCCTCCAGAAATGAGTGGCGGTTGACGATTATTGAGGTGGCGGTTTATAGAGGGAATTTCATGTTTTAACATATAACATATAGGAGCAGATTTGTTATTGGCTTTCATCAGGCAAATAAAGGGTGGTGGTTTATAGAGGGGTGGCTTAAAGAGGTTTGACTGTATTTCTAGCCAATCCAAATTGTTCTGTGAGTCACCTGGAGACTTTCCATTTCTTTGCAGTATACACTAAATATAAAATAAGACACTCTAGATATAAAATATTACATTAAATAAAACAAATATTGTTTTTTGTTTACCTACATAATTTTAATAAGGAGGTATCAAATTACATAAAAGTTTATTAAAAATAAACTAAATTGTATAAAAAAGATTTATTACATTATAAAAAAGGCTCTTGTCAATATATACATATAAATCATCTTGCAGGCTGCATAAAAGACTGTAATAAACTGTAGATTGACCAGTCTTGTTTTAAATGATTAATGTTGAACTTGTCTCCTTACCTATTCTTTAGTTTTAACTGTTTTGTAAATTAATATTTATCTGTTATGCTTTTATCAAAAAGGACTGGAATTTTTTGTAAAATAACCTGGAAAAGTCAGCAAATTTTAGTATTCTGTTTGAGTGGCAACCCTGTTACGGAATTTAAGAAGTATACAGTCAATTTAAATATGTGTTCCGATGTTTAAATTGACATTCCATATCTAACATTCCTCTGTAAACTTACTGAAGATGGCTTATTAAAGCTGAAAGTACTTTAATTCTTTAATAAATTAAAGAATTAAATCAAATTCCAATAAGATGTAAAAAGTAAGTGTTATTAATAAATTAAGTTTTTTCACTTAAAATTGTGCTGTGCATCACTATTTATATAATTAAAATTTAATATAAAGCATAGATCTGTTTTTTATCTAGTTTTTATTATATAATTTTTATTAACCTCTTAAGTGCCCAGCGATCTTTCATACCACCAGCAGCAATATGGATGCAATGGATGGATGGATTTTTGTAGTTAAGCCATGCAATGGATTTTTGTAGTTAAGCCTAACAATATTCAAAAATTTATGAATAGTCATATTGTACTTATTTTTCATTGAAGAAATCTGAAATTTTTAATGTTTATACAGTTTATACATTCCTTTTTACCAATACAATTATTATTATTATTATTATTATTATTATTATTATTATTATTATTATTGACATTAAGAAAATCGGGAAAAATTAAGGGTTTTGTGAAAGATTTGGACAACAAGAACAGTGACAGGAAAGTCTGCGTAATTTCATTTCTTTATTGAACATCCAATAATCCGACAAATCTCTGAAATCCGACAAGCCCCGGAACCATATGTGTTGGATTAAAGAGATTCTACTGTATAATCTTTGAAGAATTCATTTTGCTTGTTAATAACTTACTAAAACAAAAATAAGCATAGTAATCATAACTTAATAACAAGATTTAAAATTGCAGTCATGGTTAAAAAAATAAACTCGACATATTACATCAACGGAGTGAAGAATATTTTTGCAAAGTCGTATGTAAAGAGAACCCGGCCAACATCTGTGGCTTCGTGAGTGGTTTAGGGAGTGTCTTCGGGGGTGTTTTTGGCGCGCAAGTCTGAAGAACGACAAAAGGTTCAAGGAGAACTAGAGAAAGGTCCGGGGTGTGAGACGTTAAGTGTCGACCTGGACAAACTTAGACCGTGCTTATTAGACTACTGTGTATTAGACTGTGTATATTAGACATTGTGTGTATTAGACTGTGTATTCCACTAATATTGTATTCAGTTAGCCTAATTCAGTTATTAGATAGTTGTTTTGTTTTAACAATCTCAGCTTTCATTATCTAACACGGAGAATATATTAGAAATTTTTACATGTAAATATTTAATTAAAAGTAACGAAAATAACGTTAATTTTTTTTTTTCTAACAATCCTACCAATTTTACGGATCCTATATAATTTTGCATTAATAAGAAAAATAAATATATTCTTATACTTAATTTTACATTATATATTATAATGTAGTTTAATCAAGGTGGATTGGGGTAAGTGCAGAGCGGTTTTTACAAAGTTGGACTTTAAAAGAAGGTATTTCAACTTATCGTATAGATACTTGGGAAGATTGTTATCAATGGCATTCCACAGCTAATACCGTTTAAATCATTTTTGAAAATTTTATATTTGCGACAAAATTTTACAAGTAGCTTATCCCGCACTTCTCCCGAAAACAGGTAAGAGCGTACGTGCAAGTTAAAAAGTTTTGAAGTTTACGCATTCTAATTGGGACGAGCAGAATTAGGAACAAATATATTATAAAACGCTTTTTACCGCATTAAGATAAGTTGTTTCGTTTTAAAGTTATTTTTTTTTAAAGAAACAAGGATTGAACTCTTGAAATGTGAGTGGACAACTCCGTCCCACCGATTTCGATCGTCTTTAACCTGCAGGCTGGGAGCCATCGAAAAGTGACTCGTGTAAAAGGTCACTACGCGTTCGTTTATTAAAAAAATCGAGGTCAAATGTCATGACGCCGGACCGCACAGCTTATATGCCTAAAAAACTACAGCTATTTTAACTAAAGCAGTGGTGTAGTGGTTAAGGCACTTGCATGCGGAGTGTAACGTTTAAGTTCGAATCTCGCATACGTACCTTGTTTTTTCAAGTGAATAAATTAAAATATTACTAACAATAAAACTTCAGGTAAAAGTAAGCTTTTTTGTGTTATAGTTATGTTTGGCAAAATCACTTTTCAATTATTGTTCGATCTCTTTCTCACTTTATCTTTCTCACTCTCTAATTGTCGTAATTCACTATGCGTCGGGTGATATCTAAATAGCTCATTTGCCCTCGAAGCCTCTTTACGTATGGGATAGTAACAACTCGCAGAATTACTGCTATCCCATACGTAACTATGACAAAAAAAAACTTTATCTGAAGTTTTAATGCTAGTAATATTTCAATTTATTCACTTGAAAAAAAAAAAAACAGTACGGAAGCGAGTCTCAAACTGAAAACGTTCAGTTCCTGAGGTAAGCGCCTTAACCACTACGCCATCACTTTGGTTGAAAGGAGTCTAATTTTTTAGGTATATAAGTGGCGTAATCCGACATCATGACATTTGACCTCGATTTTTTTAAAAACGAAGGCATACTGACCTAAACCCTTTCACAAGAGTCACTTTTCGATGGCCTCCAACTGTATGTTAAAGCCGATCGAAATCGGCTTTAACATACAGGTAGGGGGAACGGAGGTTGTGTCCTCCCCTTGTGAAATGTGAGGGATGGTATAGTGAAATGACAAAAATGTTCCTCTTGTGAAATGTGAGGAATGGTATAGTGAAATATGACAAAATGCTTTTTTTGTGAAATGTGAGGGATGGCATAGTGGAATATGACAAAATGCTTTTTATTAAATAAAAATGGTTTATATGAAATATTTTAATTGATATCTTTACATTTATCAATCGTCATCCCGGACAACGTTCGCATGCCGTTCATTTCTTTTGAATAATCGCTCCTGTTGGTTTTTCTGACGTAGCTGCGAACCATGTTATATGCTAGAAAGTTGGTTTTTCTGACGTAGCTGCGACCCATGTTATATGCTAGAAAGAGAAGTTAATAAACAGATTAAAATGTGGAACACGAAAAAATAAAATTGAATGCGTTATGAGGCCAGAACAGCCTAATACGCGATTACCCCAAGGTGCAAATCAGCATTTTCCCCAGGTAACAATATTTACTGGGCAAGAGCTTACCAGGGTTTTTCTTAATAAATTTTGAAATATCAAAAAATATTGTTTACGCAATGTACATCTTAATCAATATTCTTCGTACTTACTAAAAAAATATCTCCTAATATGAAGTTATCTTAAGAATTATTGCACTTTTAAAATGCTGTCAAAGTTTTATTTGCTGTTCGGACGCGACACGTTTGTAAAAGTCGATGTAAATACTGGATTCGCATCATTCATCATGAGTTATCTACGTCGATAGGTGGATAACAACTTGTAGTAGAATACTATAATATCAAATAGCAAAATTTCGATTATCTTATTATAAAAAAATCCCGATAATGCATTTCTCCAAGTACGCTCTTACCCCATTCCACCTTACTCATTTATAATCTTATAATGGTATTTTAAATATACAATGGAATTGATGCTATTTTTTAGGAAACAGTTTCTGAACAGAATCAGAAATTGAATTTTACATTTCGAGCAATAAACGAAGATTGATTTCGTATTTTATACGAAAGATTACATTACTAAAATTAAAATATCAGCCGAAAGATTTATAGGAATATTGTAGCAGTAAATTATCAATATTATACAAATGAACTGATACCTATTTAGTAAACTGAAAAGCAATCTTTAAATGTACAACAGGGATTTTTTAGCTATTGTTCTAAAAATAAAATTTATATTACTGTTAAATAAAAATTATTATTATTATAAAATTCTACTAGTAGTATTATTTATTATTAAAGCTTATTCAAATCAAGATTGCAGAAAACAACAAGAATTTGTAGCAGTTTCAGAGAATGATAATTTTTCTACTCCAGAATTTCATTGTATTAAACACTTAAATTTTAATATTAAATTGCACCTTATTAAATTAGTCTCTCAACATTCGCTAGGTAGAAATTCACCGAATAAGTATATTGATTTGATTATATTGTCTAGTTTTAATATGAAATCTTCACATTACCTCGTATTTAATACTAAATTCCAAATTGGAGTGTAATTAGTATAAAAAACACTAGAAAACAATGAAAAACAAATAAAAATGATGTAAATAATTTATAAATACACAGCATAAATATAACAGAAGAAAGATGAAACTATGTTTATACCTTAAAATTTATAGTTATTTCACAAATACCTGAAAGTAAATATTCCAATCTCGAATGTTGAGGAGATGGTATACTTTTTCTCAGATAGTTACAAGGAAAATATATTTTAAAAAATAAAGCAATACGTTGTATCATAGGACTATATATACTGTAGTCTTTCATGTCGAATGGTGCATCACTATCTGCTGATTTTTATTAATTTTTTACGATATTTCAACAATGAAATAATTATTGGAAAATTTTGAAATAATAATAATAAATGATACTTTTGAATTTTTATATCCCTTTATGAAAACAGTAATAACTCGACTTACGCGAACTCGGAGTTACGCGGTTCTTGATTTTTTCGTTTGGCAACATGCTGCACGCTTATCCGCTGTGATACGCAATGCAAATTCTATGTGCGCGATTACTATTCTATGATCGACGAAAGTTAAGATTGTTTTGTTATAGGTTTTCTAAACCCTTATAAAACTATATCGTCCAAACGAAGTAAATCTGATTCTCCTGCATCTAGTAAGAAAAAATTACGATATCTTTGGAATGTAAACTTAATATTATCAAGGATTTTGATAACAGGATGAAAATTTGTGAATTAGCAAAAAAGTTTGAGCTACCAGAATCCACAATAAGAGCAGTCATAATAGATAATGAAGGAATTCTCGAAACCGGTGAAAAATGCTCAATCCTTGAACTCAAGCATAATTCGTAAACATCATGGTATTATTACTGAGATGGAAAAATGCTGAAATTAAGTAAAAGTGAATAATTTTTTATGTAACTCATTGAGAGAAAAAATGCCGAAATTATGGTGTGATAATTAAGTAAAAGTGAATAATTAAAATTATGGTGTGATAATTAAGTAACAGTGAATAATTTTTTCCCTAACTCATTTATTTTTGTAATATTTTGTATTAATATCTATAAAGAATTGCAATTTTATTAAATATTTTTCTTCTAAACTAGTGTTTTTGTTAGTCCTTGGTTCCAATTAAACCAAATTTATATGTATTTATATGCAAAGTTGTACCCCAACTTACGCGAATTCAACTTCCGCGATTTTCGTCGGTCCCACCTATCGCGTAACTTCGGGGTATTACTGTATTTATTATTATTATATTTGTGACTGGAAAATTTTTTATATTCTTCGAAAAGATTTCTTATGTATTAAAATAATCTTTTAACTTATACAGTGAAATGTGTATCATATATAAAAGCTACAAATTTGTATGATGGAAAATATTAAAATAATTTTCTTTAAATACATTAAACATATTTTTAATATATATAATATAGAAGAAATATATTCTCTAGTCGAATGTGATTTGCTTTTATTTAAGTTTAATATCAATATTTAGTATTCTGTTAGCAGTATAAGATATGACAATTATCACATTTTGCTCATCTTTGTTATTATATATAAGTTAGAATTTTTACAAAGTTAAGTATCAGTTATTTGTATGATATATGTTATTTTTATTCCTTATCAGCTTTTAATAAAGTGAACTGTTATAATAAATGGTTTATGCACGAACATTACTTTCTTGTAATACTGTGATGTGTCCTATAAAATATATTTCCTATTATTTTTATGTTAAAAAATTTATAATATATCATAGAAAATATGTTTGCTTCAATTGTTGTTTGTAGTTTTGTATTGTGATAATGAATCCTGTCTTGAGTAACATATAATCGTAATCAAGAATTTGATGCTTTCTTATGACTATTGAATTCCATGAAATTTCTTCCAAATTCAGAAATTCATTATCAATAATTAAAAATGGTAAATATCATTTTATTTGTCATGAATATTGCACAGAATTAATTAAACAATCAGTAAAAATTATATACTATATGTTAGCTTGTTGGTTATGGAAAAAGCTGTAGATTCATAATATCTATGAGGCAACCTTTCTTTTTCCATCGAAACAAATTTATTTTTATTATTATCACCATTTAAAAAATATAAATGCTAAGAAATCATTTACCATTTTATGCAATTAAATTTGATTTTTAATAAAAATAATAATAGAAGTAATACAAAAAATCTCTTCCTGAATATTAGTACAGACCGACCTGATGACGAATTTCAAAATTATTAAACAAAATTATGTTAACACGTGAAAACAGTTCTAAATTATTAAAAGGATTTTGTAATTTTTCAATTGATTTTGAAGTTTCAATCCATAAAATAGAAGAGACATCTCTCAATATTTTTCTCCTATAAAATATCCATAGTTGATGCATCGTATCGGATTTAGTATTATATTCATATTGTATGAAAAATATCAATAAAACGTATAAAACGAGAAAATAAAATAAATGAAGATAAGATACAAAACTTTTGTAAATAAAAATAGAAAAATGTTATATGTCTACTTTAGCATCCAATAAATCAAAATTTTATTCTAGACAGTTTTATATTTCCACGGACATTTGAAATGAGAAGTGACTTTATGATGTCATGTTCCTGTCCAATCAATCACTATCGATAACAGACTAATGGTAGGGGGAAAAATAACAAAAATTAGAAATTTGTTGTAGGATTCTATCAGAAATGCGAACTATAATGAAACGCTATTAATTTTGTACTATTAATAAGTAACAATTTAAAATTGAGAATAGAAATATTTATGTATATACTTATAATCCACGTCAATTCTTGTTAATTTTACATACATTTGAAGCAGAACAGCAGATTAAATGTTCAATAATTTAGAAAAATTAACTGACTTTTATATGACTACAATTTCAATCCAATTAATGATAAAATTTTAGTCTATATGAATTTATTTCAAGATTAGCATAATTCCATTAATTAATTTTATTTTGAAGCAATATAATTGAGAAGAAAAACATCTTTTATGTATATACAAACAAATTTTTATGAAATTGGCTATTCTCTATTATAATATTTAATTTTCTTATGATCTTGCTTACAGCAAAACTTTAAAAATGATTTTTTTGATAAATGGGAGCACTAATAAGTTATATTTCACTTAGTATTGATCAAATGATCAATATTAAGTGAAACATTATTTATTACTGTTCCTGCTTATCAAAAGTGCAATAATACATGAATGATGAAATTTGCCTTATTGAAAAAAAATTTCTAACTCTTAAGAAACAATGATTTATTATGCTGAACATTTTTTAAATCATCTTATTACTTCATTTAATTTAAAGAACAGTATGCTGATGATATTTTTCTGCATTTTTACAATAAAGTTTAATTTGAATGTTTGCTGAAATTTGCTAATGAAAAGACGTTTGATGTAAATATATAAAAATCTGCTTTTCCATTACAATAGATATTTTCCAAGAGAATTAGAAACATAGTAAACAAATTACCAATCATTCCATATTTTAATGAATAAATAAACAAAGATAATAGATAATTTTCTCTCATCTAAAATAATAGGATAATATAAATAAATAAATAATAATTTAATATAAATAGTAATATAAACAAATAATAATTTTAATTGAATTAATAATATAAGTAATAAGATAACTAATAATATATAAATTAATTAATTCCTATTTAGTTTTAATAAAATTAATAAATAAGAAAACATTTCGACTCCCGATTCCACCCATGTACACCCCTCTGCCACTTTGAGGCAGCATAGCAGGATTCAGGAGGGGTTATTATTATTATTATTATTATTATTATTTTTTTTTTTTTTATTTATTTAAAGAATATTCGTTGCAGATATTATACCAAATTACTTTATACTATTATACTTTTTTTTTGTGATTTTTTTTAAGCATTCATTCAGATTATGAGGGTTAGTTAAATGAAAACCGGAAATATTTTTTTACAGCGTTTGTATTACAGACCGAGTTGTAACAAGTACACTATTTTTCAATGTAGTCTCCCTGCTTTTCGAGGCATTTCTGCCACCAAGTCGGGAGGGCATGGATACCTCGGAAAAAAATCTTTTGGCTGCGCCTGCAACCACTCGTGCACCGCCTGTTTCACCTCCGTGTTGGTCACGAACTTGTGGCCACCTAAGGAGTTCTTTAGTGAGCCAAAGATGTGGAAGTCAGAGAGCGCGAGGTTGGGAGAGTAAGGAGGATGGGGGAGTCACTCCAGACGCAAGTCCTGGATAGTCGCCACAGTCGCACGAGCCATATGAGAATGCGCATTGTCATGCTGGATGAGAACGTCTGTTGAGAGGGATCTGCGGCGTTTGGTGTGTATAGCAGGTTTCAGAATGTCACGCAGTAATTCACTATAAGTGGCGCTAGTCACCGTCTTGCTCTTATCCATGTAATGTTCCACTATGGGATCCTTGTGGTCCCAGAATAAGATCAGAATCACCTTTTCTTCTGATGGCTGGCTGAGGAAACTTTTCGGCTTTGGTGATATCGAGTGCCGCCATTCCTTACTAGAGCGCTTGGTCTGGGGTTGGTAGTGATGAACCCAGGACTCGTCTCCAGTCACAATCTGCTCCAAAAAGGTGTCACCTTCAAGTTTGTAGCGGCGCAGCAGCTCCTGGCAGGCATCGACTCGCCTCTCCTTCATTTCGGACGTCAGCCGACGAGGGACCCATCTTGCTGCTACTTTCCAGTATTTCAGCTCATCATGGACAATATGCTGAGCAGAGCCATGATGACTGTAATGCCGTTGCAATGTCATCGATGGTGACGTCTATCCTGCAGAATCATCTCCGCCGCTACAATCGCCTCGGCTGTCACAACACGATGTGCCTGGCATGGCCTCGGCGCGTCCGCCAAACTTCTGCCACTGCTGAATTTCTTACACCATTCGTACAACTGAGTCTGCGATACACATGCAGCACCATACTGTGCCAACATGCGTCGATGGATTTCTATTGGTTTCGTGCCTTCTCTGTGTAGGAAACGGATCACTCCACGCTGCTCTACTTTGGTGCATTCCAACAGAGGGGCCGCCATATTGGAAACGCCCGTATGTCTTCGCTGAGTCATGTGGGGACGCGGGACCAATGCCAATTGATGACGTGAGAGTCCAAGTGCATACGTACCGGGTCTGATAGCAATGGGAGCAGTTTTCGATTTTCTACAACAGTTTTCCAGTTTTCATTTGACTCAGCCTCGTATTTTATCTATCTGATAGCTGTGTCCATCCTAAATAAAACAAGCCCTGAATGATATATTTCCTTCCATATTTCAATGAAAAATCATTTATTTAGTAAATTAGTAGCACATCCAGTATCCTTAGCAAAATTATTGTTGTATATTCTCTTATAAAATATGTTTAAATTTATATTAGATAGATATCATTTTTAAGCAATTGTTTACATTAAGTTACATGTTTTCTTGACATTTTAATAGTTTTTTGCTTTATTTTACAATTACAATAGATGCTTTTTAAGAAAAAATTTTTAAAGTAAGAACAACTCTCCTCCCACAATAGAAACTATAATATTAGCTTTTTTACCTTTATTGGTTCAGAATATATTTTTTCTGCCAATAAGAGACAGTACTGAGCTTGGTAGGTGGAACAGAAATTTCCCCAGAAAGAATTGGTGGGAGTTCTAAGTGAGCATGTCACATCCATTTAAACCTTAGAAATATTATTACAGTAGAAGCCGCTTATTAGAAACACTTTGGGACCGATCTATTTTGATAACAATAACCAATTGATAACATTCAAAAAAGCATAATTTTCTAATTAAGTTTTTTCGATTTTTTTTTATTATATAGTATATACTGTTCTTTGCTGTTATATGCAGTGTAATCTCGATTCATCGTTTCATCGGGACTCCCAAATAAACTATGGATACGAGAAAATGATAGATGTGGGGATATAAAAAAATAAAAAAAAATGAAAATTAGATTAAAAGATAATTCTAATAAAAATAATACAAAGCTCTATAACTGATGGACGAGCACTTATTGAACTTTATACTGTATATTATGTAATCAGTTAAGCGAAAAAGTGAAATGAATGATTACACTTAAGTGTTGCCAATTCCAGTTTAAGGAAAATCACAAAGAATTAGAGCAATAGTAAGAAAATTCTTATATCAAATATAATTTTTAATTTTTTTTTAATAAGGGAATTATAAAGTTGCTAAATCTTTATCAACAATTTAAATTATATATTTCATCATCAAAAAAAAAATAAAATAAAATAAAAATCGCAAGATCTGGCAACAGTAAGGCTACACCATTTGTAAGGGCAAGACGTGTGGTAAAACCACCTAAAGGTACCGCGAAGTTTTGAAAAGCAGTCATATTTATCTGTGTGAATAATTAATAAATAAGAAAACATTTCGACTCAATCCTATTAAGGTATATTTCTATAAAATATATTCCAAAAATATAAAAAACAGTAGAAATAAATATTTCCCAAAAATGAAATAATAGTAGTATACACAGTATAAAATCATAAATGATGTATACTTATGATTTTATATGTTCTTTTGATAAGTATAGTTAATTTAATACTAATCAGATTAAAATTTATGTATAATTATAACAATAGATATTATTGATCATTTATTAAATAAAAAAATATATTGATTATAATTTGAACTCTTTCTTCATAGGTCTCCAAGGAATAGAACGTTTACTATTGTATGATATTCGTATTCGAACTATTTCAGTAGAAATTTTGTTTATATAGCTCCAGTCTGAATCCCCATGCTTTTCTCATGATTTCTGATACTCTCGGGACAAAGAAAAATATAAGAGTTAGTCGAGTGGCTAAGTGAAAACATTGAAGTTTTCTACCAGGAGGATTCGGATTCGATTTCGGATATCCTATTCCTTGTATTTTAGAGGGAAAACGGGCTTGATTCGTTAATTTCTTTCGTTAAATTTATTGATAGACCCTATCTCTAGTGTATTGATAACTCACCTGCTAACATTTTTTCGTGGAGATAAATACGGCTTAAACATTCCAGTAAAAATACATAACAACTACGAGCAAATAAATAGATTTTTTCTTTGTTAACTATTAAAGAAAAATAAATATTCTAGAGAAACAAAAGCATTATTTTTATATCATTTTTTTTAGACGAAAGAGAGTAGATTATTTGTAATAATTTATTTTTGCAATATTTTTATCAATATTTTATGTTGAAAAATATTCTACTAATTAATATATTATTACTGAAGAAATTATGCATTATTAAAAATATATTTTTCGATACTTTAAAGTATTTTTAATATTAATGATGATAAATAAAACTTAATATGAGGTGTGAACAATAAATAGTTTCTACTAAGAGAAAAAAAGAAATTATTTAAATCAAATTTAGTGTGTCTAGATCCGTTTCATTTAATGTTATTTATGCCTTTGGAAAATAAAAACCATAATCAATAGTTTCACTATCAATCGATAAATTTCAACAATAATATTGATTTGAAATTAATTTTACCCAAAAGCCTAATTTGTTTATTTGAAGATTAAATATACTGTAGTATAATCATCTTCAGGGAAGGAAAGGCGAGATAAAATTCATTATAAAATAATTGAATCTATCGGAGGATTCAAAAGAAAGAATTAATTAATACAGTCTAAAACCCTTGAAAAAACTGGGAATCGATTTTATTTTCTTTAAGGCGAAAATTCAGTTCATCTGAAGTCACAAGTGGGACAAGTTTTTTATAACTACGTCTATTCTATGTAACAATTATGCCGCTTAAAGAATATTCGAAAACTGTAAATTATACTAAATTTTATCTAAATTTTGTCCATTTGAATTTAAGTTATTATTGTGCAGAAAACAAAAATATTTATCTCAAAATTTGATTCCACAATATCAATTTTCATAATTGTACTCTACATTTAAATTTTGAAAACATTTTTCTTTAAAATTGTTATTTCTTGATTTGAGCTCATTGTTTCCAACTGAATTATTTTATTTTTATTCATATAAAAATAAAAATTAAATGACCACTGTTATTTACCTGGAACAATAAAAATCTTATTTATTCTAACTAGTATAAAATTAATAAAATAAATAGGTTAATAAGAAAAAATGATTGTCATTGTTTCACATGATGATAAAAAAACAATAATATATAAAGCTATAAAATAAAAAATATTATTTATATTAACTCTAAATCTAGTATTTATATAAATTCAGAATATGAAGTTACATAAAAGAAATATGCTAAAAATAATGACAAATGAAAGACATTTCATTTAAATTTATACACTTAGATTAGGATGGCTAGTGAATTTGAATTTGGGATATTAACTGAAAATAGTTGCTCGAAAAGAAATCGGTATGTACTAGCATTTCTTAAAGAAAAATGATTTTTTTTTTAAAGAAATCCTAGTATATATCTTAAAAAATGAATTCTTTAACAATATTCATTTTTTTATTATACAAGTTTATATAATCGATCTGAATGTTCTTCTCTTACCTTTTCTTATTACGATTCTGGTCAGTTCCTAATGGAATTCCATTGGCATGCATGAAATACATATAAGTTAACGATCCATCGCGTAACTCGACTTAAATGAAAATAATGCAATTAACAATTTGCCTTACTTTACTTGATTAACTAATGCGATATTTCATATTATTTCATGCACAAGCACTTTTTTAACTTTCTATGGATGAAATTGTTTAGATACTTTATAGTTGATTAACTAATGCGATATTTCATACTATTTCATGCACAAGCACTTTTTTAACTTTCTATGGATGAAATTGTTTAGATACTTTATATCTCTTATAAAATACTTTATAACTCTCTTGGAGTAGTTGCTTGATTTTTTATTACTACTGAAATAATTGTCTTTATTGTATTTATTAAATTTTATAAATATTATATCAAATTTTTGCTTTCTATATGCAAACTCATGATAATTCAAAATATTATTATACATTTTTAATTAATAAAATAATATCAGTTACTAGAGATGAAAAACCAGCAAAATGCTTCAGTTTTCCAAAATATAAAAGAAAAACAGATTTGTAAACCCTAAAATAATATTAGTTACTAGAGATGAAAAACCAGCAAATGCTTCAGTTTTCCAAAATATAAAAGAAAAACAGATTTGTAAACCCGTTCTTTTTCTATTGTTAACATTACTTAATTGAATGCAATTTCTTTCTGGTTTTCTTGAATTTTCGATATCTTAAATAAGTTATTGACATCGAAAGAAACCAAATCGATTCACGTGAAAAAATTTAACACAAAAAATTCTTAAACACTAAAAATAGATGTAGAGACAACCACTTAAATTTTCATGAACCATAGAAATGACAAGAAACTTTGTTAACACGAAATAGGTAATAAAGAAGAGAATTGTCATATCCGTATTCAAATTAGGTTATTCTTTGTCTAGAAATATAAAATTTATGATCAATTAGATCTGAAATATGCATTAAAGACATTAATAAAAATATCGTCGAATATTTTTTGTTTATGAAATGATTTATTAGGCGTAACATAAAAATGTAAAATAAAAACATTCAACGACTTTCTATCGATGATCATCATCTACACAAAAGAAGATAAGTAGAATTGAAAATATAATAGACTATAAAACTAATGTTCGCTATGTAGTATTGGAAAACGATAAATATTAAAAATAACAATGTGCAGTAAAACTGTAAAATACTTCAGAAAAAAGTTTTTAAAACAAAATTTAATAATTTATATAATATTGCAAAGAAAAACTATAAAACAAAAATATCGCTGAATTTAACCATTATAAACTGTTCAGATTTTTCAAATGTAAATATTTAATTGTAGAAAAAATATATGTTAAAGTTATTATGATCAGAAGAAATGTAAAAAGGATTTTTTAAATGAATATAATATCACTACTGAGCGACAAGTAGTTTTTATATGGAATTTGAAGATGTAAATATTTAATTGTAGAAAAAAAAAAGGATTTAAAGTTATTATGATCAGAAGAAATGTAAAAAGGATTTTTTTAAATGAATATAATATCACTACTGAGCGACAAGTAGTTTTTATATGGAATTTGAAAAATTTCGAACTTGTGCCATTTTTAAAGGGCACCAATTCGAAATTTTCAAATACATAGAAAAAATTTATAGCATATCATATAGTTTAATACGAATGATCTATTAAAAGTTGATATTTACTGAGATACTTTTCGCACTGATAACACAAGAATGAGTATTTATATATAACATATAAAAATACTCATTCTTCTGCATAGAATTTCTAACGTTTATGCCTAAGAAAATTAAATTTATTTATGATATGAAATTTTACACCTTGACAATTTATTTCAGTTCAGTTTCAAGATTCTTAAATACACAAATTACCTGTTGCGGTTTAATTTTTAATTAATATTTTTATTAAATATTCAATACAGCATATTTTCGTTAAAGCTAAAAGTTAGAGTAAGTCGCTATCCATGAAGCTTGAACATATCTAATTTACATAAGATTACAAAGATAAAAAAGTAATAATAAAGAACTTATTTTACTGTAAGTTAAAATTCATTAGTATTCATAGAATTATGAAATTTAATATAATTTTTATAGGAAAAAATATAAATTTTATTATAAATGAACATTTTTACCAAAATATTATTCAATTAATGTTTTTGCGATTATTTTTAAGAGATCGTTGCAAAATTGCAATTTTAGAAAATAAATTTTATTTTTGTAAATTTTTTAAATTCATCTTGAATAAAGTTAAAAAAATAATATTTTTATTAATTTATAATAAAAATTATGTAAAATATCGTAAAGTTTAGAACATTCAACAGATTTGAATGATTTGCTCATAGGAATTAAACAATACTCAATATCAAGAATTTATTATTCTTTAATGATGATTCACATTACTTAAAAATTCATTTTATGTAATTGAGAAAATTTATAATTTCCAAAAAATTTTAAATGAAATGAAAACTATGGATTTCATCGCTAAATAAAGGATGTAGCCATTGATAAAATTTCAATAATACAAAATTTATATGACTTAAAGAAACAACCAAATTTATAAGATTGAAAATATATTAAATTTGAAAGAAATAGATAAAAAATAAAAACTTAAACGATTTTATTTAAATTAATCAATCAGATATGTAGGCAATTAAGATTTTTATATATACACTGTAAAAAGTTTATTCTAATTTAAAAAAAAAGAATTGAACATATAATCCTATTTATAATCGTAGAAGTGATCTGAAAAACAAGAACCAATTAAAACTGTTCTTAAGATTCTTTTATGGTCTATTATAACCAAGAAACAAACACCCGTTTTAAATTTTAGTTTTCTCTCTGCATTTTGGCTGGGAATTGTTCATTATTATATAAAAAAAATATTCTCATTATATATAAATATGCTATTTAATATCAAGAAACTGTTTTCGATTTATAACAATAGTTTGTCTTCGGCTTTAGATAAAATCTTCCGTTTAAGAATATCATTGTCTAAAGATTTTATCTGAAGTTGAAACTTGTCGATCGTTACAGATTGACAACATTCTATATTTTGCAATCGTATTGAGAGGGCAGAAAACACTGTTATATATGTTACCTGTAAAGTGAGAAACTAAGGCATCGTATAAAATGCCTAAAACTTCAAGACAGTTTATAAAATCTGTACATTAGTTTTTATTCTGTTGATCACAAAGTTGTTTTAGGCAACTTATGAATCTACTAAACTAGCAAAGAAGGTACCTCGCCGCTATTGGCCGGCTGTTAATTGTTTCAATATAAAAACAAAATTATAAGTAATTAAAGTGAAGAAAATATCTGATGATAAATTCTTGCCAGCTGAGCGCAGTGTTACAGTTCGGGTCTCCATTCCTGAATGCGACAAAGGACATGGAGATACTCATAATATTTTGGCCGTCATCATGATGTTCAGGATGATGACTATCGATTGGGTATGACACAAGAAATATTAAAACAACTTAATCATCATCATCATCATCAAGCTTCTTTCCATTTCTATATGGAGTCGCTGATTTTGATGAGCTTTCTCTATTGTGTTCTGTCCTTTGTCCATTCCCTTCTGAGACCCTTTGATCTCAGATCGTC
Source organism: Olivierus martensii (assembly GCA_000484575.1). NCBI lineage: Eukaryota > Metazoa > Arthropoda > Arachnida > Scorpiones > Buthidae > Olivierus > Olivierus martensii. The sequence continues at coordinate 104,805 of AYEL01073760.1, forward strand.
ATCCATGATATCTTGCCACCTTCTCTTCAGTTGTCCTCTTTTCCTCTTCCTTCAACTTTTATGTTCATAAGTCTTTTGCCCATTAGTCCTCATCTCTTCTCATTACTGGACAAACCATCTTAATCTACCTTCTTGGATTTTACTTGCAATATCTGTAACCCTCACTGTTCCTTGAATGTGTTCATTTCTAATCCTGTCTGCTCGTGTCACTCCGCACATCCATCTTAACATTCTCATTTCTGCCACCTTCATCCTTTGTAAATTGGATTTCTTAAGGGGGAGTGCTTCCGTTCCATACAGCATTGCTGGTCTCACCACTGTCCTGTATACTTTGCCCTTTAGACGCACAGGGATCTTCTTATCACATAGGACTCCAGAGACTTCTTTCCAATTTTTCCAACCTGACTGTATTCTGTTATTCACTTCTCTACCTGTCTCGCTCAATTCATCCACAATCAAACCAAGGTATCTGAAGTGGTCCTGTTTTCCTGATTTTTGTTTCCATCAGTTTCAGCTCCTCATTTTGCTGGGTCCCTATGCTGCAGGGCAATATTCTGTCTTGCTTCTGCTGATTTTCAGTCCTCTCTCTTCCAAAGCTTTCCTCCAATTCTCTGTGTACAAAAAGCCTTTGGAAGACATCCTGATGGATAAAAAAATCTTCCAGATCAGCTATAACATAATAACCACAGGATATGGGCAAGGATTTGATAAGTACATATGTAAGACAAACGTGTCATATTAAGAAATGTTTTTGTGTTAAGTAAAATGTGTTATGCAATTCAAAATGTCATTCAAGTTCAGACTGCTGCAATAAATAGAAGACTAAAATGATGTAATGTTCATCAGAATATTTTTAAAAACCAGTTCATTAATAAAATTTTCTCATCTCCCCTTTCTATTACATTTTTAATTATTTTGGGTTTCATATGTTTCAATTCGTTATTGAAGTGTCCTCCTTGTTGTCTATTATATCATACTTTGCCAAAAAAATGCGAGACGTTCTATAGAATACCTAGGCATTATACTAAAAGCCCTAGATAAAGTATATAAGGTCAGAATGAAATACGCTTGTTTCATACTTTGCCAAAAAATTCTAGGCACTCTATAGAATAACTTAGTTTCATACTTTGCCGGTGACATATACATATAATAATCAGATTCATTCTTCAATAATCGTTAATCTACGTATTTATTGCTAATCAAAAGGAATACATATAAGATTTTTAATTTTTACTTAAATTGTATATTGTCTGATAAAAAAAAATTAAAATAAAAAATTAAATGTTATTTATATAACTTTTTATTAGGATATTTTTATACATAATTCGGAAGTACAGAAAATAGATATTTCGGATTCTCATTCCTCCATTAATCCGTTCATAACCAAATAAATTCATAAGTACTTGAATTTCACTCTGAATCATTTCAAATGGAAACAATCATTTGATGGATCTAATGTAATCACTATGCTCATCAAATTTTACAGAAAAATAGCAAGAAGATTCAGCAGTTAAAAAATCGATAATGTATGTAGGGAAGATTGATCAGTGAATAGATGTAGATGTAGTAAATGTAGATGTAAGTAGAAACAAGATAAAACCTATATTTTTTCAATAAGAAAAGAGCTATTGTAAGAAAAATCGATCATCTCAGATGAATTTAGATCGCTTAACATATAACAACAAAAAGAGATAGATAAACTATCAAATTGACTATAGAACACATCCATTTTTGAATGAAGAAAAGATGCTCAAACAAAATTTTGATTGATCGGTATTCCTTCATTCTCTTATTTCTGTAAGAGTGAAGGAATACCGATGAATTATCCTGATTGATCTAAAAATTCAATTAAAGTACTGTATAAATATTTAAGTATAAATAATTGAATTTGAATTTCTAATTTGGCAGTAAATATTCGTATTAGTTATCAAATAATAACGATGTTTAAATGCTTGTTAACATTTACATATTGTTAAATATTTTTGAAAAACTTTAAACAGATTCAATTCACTATCACGCAAGGAATCAATTACCATGCAAATTATATAACGGTAAATATTCGTATTAGTTATCAAATAATAACGATGTTTAAATGCTTGTTAACATTTACTATTAAGATTTCTTAATAGTAATTATTTTTAAAGCCGTATCAAATCAAATGATACTATAAAAATGAATCACTGTTATTTTGTTTCACATAATAACGCTTATTGTATAATTCGTGGAACAGATTATATAGGCATAAGATTTTGATTATTAATAATATAGCCATCTTAAATCAAAATTAAATGCATTATTTTGCAAAATGTTCATGAATTTTTATTTGAATGTATCAATTGTTCGATTATATATGTCCATATGTAAGTAAATATTTTAATGAAATAAATAGTTATGGGCATATTTCAATATATTCATAACTACGTATTTCAATAAAATAAGTGAAGATTTTTCTATTATTGCTTTAAGTAATTATTGAAATATGTATCATGAAAACGTATTAAAGAATATCAAATTTGATTATCATATTAAATAAGGTTTGGTGCTGTGAAGTTTATAGTGGGATCTCATTATCTCTAAAGAAAAAATTCTTAAGACATAAATTCGGATAAAAAACGATTTATAGAATAACGATTGTTCTTCAAACTTTTTGAAGTAAATAACCATTCTACTATAGAATTTATGATCCCAATCTATTTTAAGTAACAAAAGTAACGGTTCTATTGCAGATGGTTTAAATTTAAATGACACTTTCAAACATTTTGAAAAAAATGGATAACTGATAGCTTTTGCAGCTTATTGATAAAATTTTTGAAGCTAACTTTATTTCTTTTTTGATAAATATATGTTTTTGGCATTTACAAATACTGACGGTTTCAAATTTTCAAAATTAACCATTTTATCACTATATTAAACATGCTACTAATTTCAATGAGAAAAAACTTCTAATGTTTGAAAAGTATGTTTATAATACATAAAGATCATTTTTCAATTTTTTAGAAATTTTCTACATTTTGTTTCATAAGGTTTTTGATTATTTTTAATATAAATTCGATTACATCAACAACAGTATGGAAACAGAACAAAAAATGAGAAAAAAGTCTCAGGAACATTACTTAACTAACAAATTTTTTTTATTAGTATTTAATTCCATAAATTCGTTATTGCTTTCAAAATTCTTTATTTGCAATGTTATAATAAACTCTCTAATAATTTGTGATTTATTTCCAAATTATTACATTAGTCTGTAAAGTTTATTTATTACAAAATAATATTTACTTTGTTTTAAAATTAAATAAGAAATAAGACTATAATTGTAATGAACAATAAATGCAAGAATATAATGATTAAGAAATCATTTTGATTTTGTTTATTAATATTCTTTACAATATGAATATTCTAACAAAATATTTTTAAAAATATATTACACTACGTTCTAAAATATTTTTTATATTTTTTAGATCTATAACTTTTGCAAAATCATAAAATAAAAACAGAAACTAATTCTTCAAAATTTGTTTCATGTATTTGCATCATTAATTATATTAATATGTATTTTTTCATCTATAATTTGATTTAGAAACTGTTTAAAGTTTTATTTAATTTTCTTTGAAAAATTTAAAATTTTATTTTATCCGAGGCCTTAGGCTACGAAAACTTTTATAAAGTTTAAAATAAATTACAAATGTTTTTTTTTTTATTAAATATTCAATTTGTTATTTAATTGAATAAAGAAATAAAAAATACTGTTGTACTTATTTAAAAAATGAAATTATCCAAATAATTAATTTAAAAAATAGTTAAACTAGCAAAATTTTCTCGAATATAGCCTAAATAACAGAACGAAAATTTAGAAAAACAAAAAACTTGTAATATAATCTAATATTGGCAAATTATCATCTTAAATAATGAAGAGATCATAGATATATTTCAACTATTTATATATACTGTATAAACCATTATGATAAGTTATTATCTTAAATAATGAAGAGATCATAGATATATTTCAACTATTTATATATACTGTATAAACCTGTATGTTTGATTATATTAAGAGAGAAATTTAATCAATTTATAAAGTTTATTTAATTAAATGAGCTTAATGCATCTAAATATAATTATGTTAATCCTATTATGCAATCTTGGATGGATATTATACACAGTTTAGTTCGAAATTCGGGATTAATCCCTTCCGAACTGATATTATGAATTTAAAAAAACAGCTATCATAATCGCAAAAATTATATACATTTTATTATAGATTGTTCAATGATAAATCTTTAGCTACATAATGAATATTTCAATATGCTTGTTTATATTATATAACCACAGTGGTCAAATTGCGTTCGCGAGCCACATACTGCTCTTTGGTACCTTCACTGAGGTTCCATATCATGAAAGTCAATAGTTAATTTGAAGCAAATACCTACTTAATTAAAAAATTATATATTTGTAATTTATTTAATTTAAATAATTTATTTGTAAAACGTATAACAAAATCTAGACGAAATACATGCATGTAAAATATATAAACAATTTTTGAAACCACAGTTAAGATTGTCCGAAAAAACTGATGCGGATTTCATTGGCCTAGAAAGAAAGTGATTGCGGCTCTCAACTATTTAAGATTCTCTTATATTACTCATAGAAACATGTAGCTTGTCCACCCGTTATATAATTTGCATGGTAATTGATTCCTTGCGTGACAGTGAATTGAATCTGTTTAAAGTTTTTCAAAAATATTTAACAACATAAGAGGCAAAAAATCCTGAATACTTTTGTCAACCAAAATTTTTCAATAAATTCTGAATTATAATAAATTAAATATTTCTTTATAACTTTTGTATTTTGTATGAAAGATGAGAATAATTTTTTCTCTTTTTTTTTAGACGACGTTCCCCGAACAATTATCAATTGAATGAGCTTTTTAAATATACAGGATGAACATCAAGTCTTTCCTATTTGAAACATTTATTACACAAAAGCTATTCTAGGTACAAACATAAGTTCTAAATATACAGGATGAACAAGTCTTTCCTATTTGAAACATTTATTACACAAAAGCTATTCTAGGTACAAACATAAGAATTTTTACACATTTTACCTCAACTCAAAAAGTTTTTTTATTAAACAATAAATAATATTTCTATTGTTTTTCTGCATTAGAACATTTCAACATGTACTGGTTTGTTATCCGGAGAACATCTAGTCGATACTCAATTTCTCTCAATGTTTTCTTCAACAACTCGTCAGTTACCGTCGTTAAAGCATTATCGTTGCCTTCGAAGTTTCAATATCAAGAATTGATATCGAATACATTTATTCTTAAATAATCTCTATAAAAAAGTCGAAAGGAGTAATGTACGGTAAATTTGGTGGCTATGATATTGGACCATCCCTCCTAATTTATCGATTTCTAAACATTATATCCAAGAACTGACAAACATCTAAACCCAGATGTGGCTGTGCATTCATCTTGTTGGAAAACTACTCATGGCTAAAACGCTTCTAACTGATGTACTGTACAACATACAACTTTATCATGTCAAGATAAACGTTTGCAGAAATGATAAACTCAGTAAAAAAGAAAGATCCACAGATAATGCATCTTACAATATAAAATACTCTAAGAATTGGCCTACATAATGCTATAATCTACATGTTTCCATCTACTGTATTTTTTAAGTTACGATTTTTATTTATCAGAGAAAGACTTTATGCTCACCTTATAATATTGTATATGAACATTTTCATAATTAAACTTCATGAAGTTCCAATTAATTATACCTAAAATATATATTTAAGAAGAAAAATATTTAATACTTTTTCATTAGTTTATTCTTTAAATTTTCAGTCATAAGTTTTAACAAATATTTATCTAAACTTTCTAAAGGAAATTTTTAACTTAGACTATATATCCAAATAAAATTTAATTCAGATGTTGTTCAGATTGTCATTGAATTACATCTGAATTAAACATTTGAAATGTCATTCAGATGATCAGTCAAATGTTTTTTAACATTATTAGAAGTTGAAATTTACATCATTTTAAAATCGCGTTTTAAAAACTTTTATTAGAAAAGTTTTATACATTAAACTGTCTCTATTTGTCATTTTTCTCAAATTATCCATGTCTGAGCACTATATTTTTTGATTCTAGAGTTATAAATCTCCAGTTTAATATTATCGTTATAAAATGGCCATTACTTAAATATATCGACACTTTTGAAATTATATAAAATTTGCAATAATATGAATATAAATCATAATTTAAAAATTTCAATGAATCATAAATATCTTTAATATTCTCTGCTATCACTAGGTAACGCAATAATTCGTTAATTTACATCTTTTATACGCCTATTTAGGTTACATCTAAAATTCATAATCGAATTAATTACAGCACAAAAGTAGGACATTAACATGATAATTTAATATTATTAGTATTAATGGAAAATAACAATTCTTTTTTACATAAGATCTGATGTAGCAATATTGAATGCAGTGATTGTATTATTAAAATAAATAAAAAAAACAGTTATATTTTAACGTATAAGTTTTCTGAAGAAATGAAATTAAGTATAATGGATTTCTTTCACTTTTTTAAATAAATTTTAAACCATTTGACATCAGCAATAAAGTAGATGCATTTGAGATTAAGAAAAAATATTTTTGCAATATAAATAGATAATAAAAACAAAAATACATTAGCAAATCTTTGAAAAAAAAACAATAATTGTATCTTCTGTTTATATGTTTTTAATTTAAATTTCATTAATAATTTTTCTTATGCAAAAATTAATTTTATCGATAAAATGTAAGTGCAATAATATAAATTAAAATAATGTTTTTTAGCAATTAGTAAAATGAGATTACCTTTTATTTAATTATTTAAATTGATGTTAATATATATTTTTTGTGTGTGCTAACAAAAACACTATATAGAAGCTTTTATTTTTTATAAAAATCAGGAAACTGTTTTCACAAAGTTTTGTTTTATTTAATTAAAACATAAACAATTATTTAATGTAGTAATAAATATAATTTTTTAAACAAATTTTTAAATATTTTAGATTACATATTTTCAACATTCAAATTATCATTATTTGGGTTGTTTTACAACATTAAATATTTTAACAATCTTTATAATTGAAATAGTTTAAATAGTAATTACTTTTGCAATTCCAACAAACGATCGGAGTGTTTGATATATCGAGGGGAAGTAGTAACAATCAAGTCAATATTGTATTGGCAAAGCAAGAAATTTTAATATTGATAACAAGAATTCTCAATTTTCTATATAATATTTATTGATAATAATATTAATACTTATGAAGGAATGACATTATTTGTAGTAATATTATCAATAGATACAGTTACAAATATTGATGAAGCTGTACATTTCCCTGTAGAATTTTTAAATTCACAGAATCTCCCAGATTACCCTCTCATAAATTAAAGTTAAAAATTGGAATTCCAGTTTCATATGTAATATTTTTTATTCATTTTCAATATTAAATTTTAGAACTTACTGCAAATACACAAATGAATAAAAAACATGCATCACTAATAAAATACTAAAAAATTCTGTTATAACTTAGAAGTAAAGTAAACACTTCATTAAAGTTATTGTTCTGTTTTCATCTTAGCCAACCAATTAGTCGTTTCCAAATATAGCAGTATAGAAACAGTAATTAACATTTTTTACATATATGGTACTAAATGTTTTTGTAATAAATTCATATTATTATTTTTTTACATAAGAACTGTTAATCTGAGAAAGACCTTCTAACAAAAACATGCTAATGCGTCATTTAATGTTATTTTTTATTTTAAATATGATTGCGTCAATTTTCATATAATACCGTACGAAATACATATTTCAGATTTGGTCTTTTCATCGATACAATTTATAGATTTTTATAAGGAAAAAAATAAAAATCTGGATTCTTCAACCCTCCGCTTGAAGAATCCAGATTTCGATTCCTTCCTCTACTTTTAGATTTCTAAGAGGATCCAGACTAGGCTCGTTGATTAACCATCTTTTATGGACTGATCTGTAAATTTAGGGAAAAATGTCATAGGCTTTTGGAATAGCCGTATTATTTAATATCTTATCAGAAGAAGAGGGTATAAAACAATGAAGATTCTATATATTTTGTAAAATGCATATTTTGAAAAATTCGTTGATTAACCATCTTTTATGGACTGATCTGTAAATTTAGGGAAACATGTCATAGGCTTTTGAAATAGCCGTATTATTTAATATCTTATCAGAAGAGGGTATAAAACAATGAAGATTCTATATATTTTGTAAAATGCATATTTTGAAAAAGTTATCAGATCAATAATATTTAAGAGCAAGTTTAGGAAGAACTTTACGAGTAGTTAAGCTGCTTCAATTTGTTGTAAAAACTTCAATATTACTTTTATGAGTGCAATAAATATGAATTTTTATGTGAATTTATTAAATGTATTTTTTAAAAAATTGTGCATTAAATTTGTTTCCTTTAGCAGTTTTGAAATCGACAAAATTGTGATATCAGTTTCAAGAATCTCAAAATAAGATTTATTTTCAAAAATTTTTTTGATTTTTATTTTCCATTTTAATTTTTTAAGATGGATTATTGAATTTATTCATTATTGCTCGGCTTACATGTACTGTATTTCATTTTTATATATATAACTTAATTTGCAACTTTGAGTTGTGATAAAATTCTTAATATTTCAACATCCATATATTGAATTAATTCTTAGGTGTGATTTTTTTTATCGTTAGTATATGCTAAACGATAAATCATTCCACCATTGTGTAAGTCTTTAGTGAATCAATCTATAAGAAGAATATGAGAATCATTATTGGATTCGCCTGAAAAAATTAGAAAATATGAGATCCAAAATCAATCCAGTCGTTCTGACAGATCTTTTCATAGGGCCAGATGGATAACTTAGTGAGAAATAATAATTGATATATGAACATATTAGAAAACTTATTGCATTAATATCACTCATCATAAAATATTTCTCACCATCTTTATCTGATCTATAGATAGTTATAAAACTTTGGGAACGTATAAAAATTTTGAAATACGCAAATATTGATTAAATTGGTATGAAAAATAATATATATAGATGCTGTTAAATTAAATTGATAACATTTTCTGTTACACAGTCTAAATCAGGGGTGTCCAATTTTTTGGCTTCCTTGGGCCGCATTTGAAGGGAAAAAATTGTCTCGGGTTTGAAGGAAAAATTGTTAGGCAGCCGGATGAGCACGTGGTAACTGACAGTCTAAATCAGGGGTGTCCAATCTTTTGGCTTCCTTGGGCCGCATTTGAAGGAAAAAAATTGTCTCGGGTTTGAAGGAAAAATTGTTAGGCAGCCGGATGAGCACGTGGTAACGCATTGGCGTGTCACGCAGGAGGACCCGGGTCCGTCATCTCATGAAAAGTTTTTTCGGAATTCCTGATGCGGCCTGGTGATCCTTGTCCTTCACCATCCGGTCCCCCTTCACATGTGTAGGTGCAGCCTATTGTTGGAACTGGCCCCGCCTCTTAGTAATTTTACTGATTGGAAAAGAACGTAAAAACAAAAATAGTTGTTAAGCAAAAATTTAATAAATAATGTACAATATATGATATCTTCTATGAAAAATAAGCAAAAATGTCGTAACTTAATAATCTGATTTCTTTTCGTTCAGAAATTTTTTAAAAATCATTGAGCAGGTCAAGAAGTTTTAATCACTAAAATAAGAAATATTTTAGAAAATGAAAATAGGAAAGGTAATAGGTATTTAAATAATAAAAGCTTCATTAAGTACATAAAAATCTCAATGTTTCAAAGAATTTTACAATTTTATGTTGGGCTGCATTCAGTACAGCAGTGGGCCGCGGGTTGGACGCCCTGTTCTAGATAGTTTGATGCGGCCCGCGGGCCGCGGGTTGGACAACCCTGGTCTAAATGATTGACTAAATAATGATCATTATAAAAATATTGAAATAATAGAAATAAAAATTAATAAAAAACCCTAAATAAAATATTCTAAATAATATACATATTGTTTGAAATAATAAACATTTAAATAAAATTTTCATTTAAAAAGTAGTTTATATAAAATCAATATTTTTATATTTGTTATTAAAATAAATTATTTTTTCGTTTAATCATAAAACGTTTTATATCCTTTATTTATTATTAAACGACATTTAATGGTTTTTATGCCCGTTTAATTTTATATGCAATTCTTTTCCTATTTAAAGTCGCAAATAAATTCTTTTAGCTGAAACTTGAATTTATACGATATTGGTCTATAAGTTGGAAAATAATATAAAATAAAAAGTTGCAAGAGCCTAATGTAAAAACAGTAAAATTAGAATATATTTCAATTGTTATTTGTTAATTAAATTTTAGTAAATGGGCACAATAGATTTTCATATGATATAACCATTAATTCATTTAAATTAAAATATGTGCTCCCATTAATTTCATAATAAACAAATAGCTATTTTTTTATATAGATACTTACATCACGAATAACAATATTTAACAAAATATTATCGTTTAGATATATTATTAATATTTTCCAGTAAAAATTGCTAACTTCTTACAATGAGAAATATTAGAATTTTTTCTATGCATAATGCTTTATTTAAAAATTTATAGAGATAATTTCTAGATTATATTAAGTTAACAATTTATTAAAGTTTAATTATTAAATTTTACTGATTTTTTCAAGAAATTATAAATCTGTTATGTAAACCATATAATGGACGTAATAAAGAAAGGACAAATGTAAGTTCGTCAAAACTGCCAAGAATAGTCTTAAATTAATATAAAAACTGTAAATGGCAAAAAGCACTATTCAAGGAAAAGTATCGTTCTTAATGAGCATCGTAAGAATTGATATTTTTCTTATTTCCTTATTTATTCTTTCTTCTTATTTCCAAATGTTCTATAGTTCTAATTTTGTAAGGAAGTTGAAGACAACTGAATGAAAACTGAAACTGCTCCCATTTAGTAATGTTTACTGCTATTTAGGGCTTTTGTGTATTAATATAAGAAAAACAATTAATTAAGGCATTGCTAAGCTGAAAAAATTACTTCGTTATTTTATAGATAAACAAAATTAATTTTTTAGTAAATAAATTCATAGATAAAAAAATATATTTCTGTATTAAATTTAAAATTCAAGACAATAAGCAAATTTATTTTTTAAAAATTGTTAAAATTCGTTATATTGTGTTACACTAACAAAATACGGAGAGATTCATATGATTTTAAAAAATAAATTAATTATATCGATAATTTATAAGGCAATGAAAAATCTTTAACTTGGAGAATCTGTCGTTGTAGACAGTTCAATAGAGAGAAAAATTCAATAATTCTACTTTGTAATAGCATACTATACTATATATTTAAATCATAAAAAGTAATCGCAAACTATATTTAAATTCTTTCTGATTTCCACTCTCAATAAAATTTAAATCATAAAAAGTAATCGCAAACTATATTTAAATTCTTTCTGATTTCCACTCTCATCTCATTTCATGGATAAAATAAAATTCCTAAAGTAGATAATAGTATATGTAGTTATAAAGCTGTTTCAAAAGTAATGGAAATATATAAGAATCAAAAGATAAGTAATTTTTAATCAATAAAAGCAAATTAAAATGTCTGCGATTCCTTTCAGAATAATAATTACTGCATAATATTAAGATTAAATGCGATTACTTATATCAAAAGTGATGAGATATTTCAGACAGTGGTAATAAAACAAATGAATTTACACGCGATATACTAGATTCTCTCAAATTTTAAAAAAAATATTAGTATCTAATCAATTTCAATGATTACAAGGGGCAGTAAAGCGATTGACGCCACTTTTATTCCAATAGAATATAACTTATAAACCAATATATATTACAGAAATGTCTTATCTTGTGTGATTATATTTTTCGTAACATATAAAGAATTTTTTTATATACACGAAACATTAATATATCGCAAAACTCTTTTATAGAACTTTTCCAATACTTCAGCAATTTGTTCCTTAGAAGAAGCCTTAATTTAATTTTTGATAATCGAATTCTTATAACATAAAATGCAGGAAATTTTTAAAAATAGAATATACTCATTTGTGATAATTTTTTTATTTATTAAATACTTATTTTCTGTCTATAACAATCTTGTTTTAAAGATATGAAAACCTTTAGAAGAAATTATAAAGTCATACATACAGTGTTGTTTATTTTAAGTTTACTTTCCAATGTAAAGCTATGGCTATGCTGTTTCTGTTGTCTACTATCTACATTACTTTCACTAAAGACTTTTGGGCTAATTATTAGATTTTATAAAATTCGATAGCTACGTCCTGTCATTAAAAATAACTTTGATATCACCAATAACTTCGACTGAATGAAAATGGATGCGAACATCCAAACTTCTAAAATACTTTCCTAATACATTTTGAACCGATTGGTAGACTTTCATGAAATTCAATAAGAAGATGACTTTGATGTACTTTTAATTCCGCATCATTAATCATCGCAAAATGGCAGACATTTATGGAAAGTCGGGGATTAGTTCTTTCCAAAACTGCTTATCAAGTAAAAAAAAACTTGAAACTTTATATTCATTAAATTTTTTATTCTTTTCATTAATTTTTCTATTTATTATTATTACAGTTGTTATCAATTTATATTTCTGGGATCTATATATCTTCTATAACTATTGGTTGTAGACATTTAATAGGGAAAAACACTTTGTAAAATGAAAGTAATAAATAAAATTATAAAATTTTTATATTTATTATTATATTTTCATGAATCATTCAATTCTATCGTTTTCATGAAATATTCATATAGGATATTCAAATTGTCTTAAATTGAACCTTAGGAAAATATATGTTACTATACTTCTTATACCTGTTACAGACTAGACCGCTTAAAGTACTTTAAAGTCGAATTTAACGGAATAATGCTTTCCAGACACGAAATATTAAATTACGTTAAGAGTTAAAGTACTTTAAGTTAACGAATGTCTCTTAAAGTACTTTAGAGGCATAAAGTACCTTTAGTAACAATAGCTAAGATGGCGTTGCGCAGACCAAGAAAAATTTTCGGTTCAAGACTTTTAGGTTCTGCGCATTTAATGCTATGAATAATAAAAAGCTCTTATTTTATTAATTTCTTTCGTGTTTTAAGTCAGATAGATTATACGAATCTTAAGAAAAGTAATGATTTATAATTTTAATGTTTTTCTTCTTAATTAACTCTTTTTTTCTGTCGTAGTTTAGACAAAATAGTAGAAGCATGTTGTAAACGTAGGAGAAACTTAGAAATACTATTTAGAATTCCGAAAATACAACTTTCTTTAAAATAAACAAGAATAAAGTGTCATTAGGCTGCAATAGGCACAAAATTTGAACTTGATGGTAAGTTTCCCTAGATTAATATACAACGATATTGTAGATCGGTTATCTTATAGTTTAATGTAATCAAAGTTTTTGGTACGACAGGAGAAAAAATCCCAGCGGAATTTCGACCTCCCCTTTACCTTATCCCCTAATTAAACACTCCTGAGTTTATTGGTGAAGATTCCATGTGGGGCAGAAGTTCCATTCTCAAGTTATAGGGCTCCAAATTTGGGACTCAGAATCACGTTTTTTTATGATTTTCTGCAAAACTTTTATAGATAATACGATATTTTAAACGATTTTAGATGTATCTTATCATTCCGAATCGAATGCAATCAACTTAAATAAGCTACGATTTATTTTTACGAAGTTGCGTGATTTTCCCCCCTACGACGATATAAAATTTTCCACTAAATGGCGAATACTAACGAAAATTCCAAAAACGTGTCTGAAATCAACCTTAAAGTACTTTTATGTTAAAGTCCTTTAATGCTTAACGTAAAGTACTTTATGTTTTTGTGTCTGTAGCAGGTATTAAACATAGAGTCTGGCTGTCTCAGTTTTCTCATCAATATGCAGAAATGGTAAAAAAATTCTTTTCTTATTACTGTCAAACTTTTTTCGATATGAATATGTAGATGGGTAACCTTCTATATTGCAATAAACTTACGAAATTTCTATAGAACTTTATTAAAAAATGTCTATTATCATTATTTTAAATTTTAATGCCATTTAAAAATGTATGCTTTAAATTATATAAAAATATAAATTATTTAAAATTTAACATTATTCAGTTTAGTTAATCAAAAAACTTAAAGTTTTAATTAATTTATATTCTAACTTGATTAGTGCTTCAAGTTCATCCATCATGCTTTATTAAAAACATAAATTAAGTTTAAAATATTCTTTTTAGGAGAATATTTACAATCCAATATGGAAGTAATTGAAATTTCAAACTAAATTTATAATCAGTTTCGGAATAATTATAATAATTTTGATAGAAGGGATGAAATAGATCGGTCTTCTATAATAATGAAGTTAGTTGTGACTTATTTCGTTTTATAGTGACGCAAACAGATAATTTTAGTTGAAGAATTAATTCATTTATGTGTTATTACTCACTATCTCTCAAATGATTCCTTAACAGAAGATAAGATCCTCGTTATTTACTAACCGAGAGCATTCTTGAAGTGTCGAAAGGACCATTCACTTAATTTAACTAACAATAAAAGAAATTTCTTCATATATTACGTAAATATTAATATGCTTTTGTAATTCGATAATTTTATATACTTAGCTTAACAAAAATTTATATTAATTTTCTTAGAACTGATGTTAAGCTTTATCGATTTGAATAAAGTAATATTTTTATAAAACATTTTCAGTTTTTTAATAATAATAAAATTATATATGGAAATATTTATTCTTGAACTAATTAAAGAAAAAAATGTAATTTAAATTAAAGAATAAAAAAATTTCCATTCAAACAAACAAATTGCGTGCAATGATGAAATAATTCTAGTTGTTTCTAAACTTTATCAGAAATAAATTTTGATGAACAGATATTTCAATATTTATATAATGAAGTAAACAGAATTATAATCTAATTTTATAAATATACAATGCACGAATAATGAATAAGAGTATAAAAAAGTTGAACTAAAAACAAACTTCTATATATCATGTAAATATTGAATGAATACTTAAGTTATATTTATGTAAATAAAGGAAATGATTAAATTTTTTTGCATCCACATAAAAACAAATACAATTCATAAATTTGTTTTTTTTTATAATATAAATGTCTTGCAAATGAAATCATTAAAAAAATGGCAATGAAAGTGATATCGCTAGATAGAAATTTCATATCACGCACAGAATCATTGAGGTTTTTTTACCAAATAGGAAAAATATAAAAAAAAATTATTACAGTTCAAGCTAAAGGGTAAGATTCTACTTCGATTGCTTCGCGTTTTCGCGTCGGCGCGCGGCGCGCCACATATTAAAGTCGATGTTAATATACATATGAATGATAAAGTAGATGTTAATATGCATGCGAATGATTATTAACGTCTACTTTATCAAGCACAAAAATGCAAGCATTAAGGCATTAAGGCGCGCTATAACGCGACTTAATATTCATAGAGCGTACTAAGGCATGGCATTAATGTCAGACTCGAAAACACGATGCAGTGAAAGTAGGATCTTACGCTAAAGAATGCATCTCTATTAGTCTTGTCTATAAAGCAGAATATCATCAGAGATGACGTTTTGCTTTAAAGAAACATATGTAAAATATGATGCCCCAAATTAATAAAATCAATGCAAATAAACAAAAATAAGATAACCATAGACATGAAAAGCTACAGTTGGCATTTTTATATCAGCTTAAAATAGGAAAAAATTTAATTAAAAAAGTGGCTGATTTTAAGCAACATTTCTGCTTACTCCCAAACTGATAATAGGCGAAAGTAAGAAAATTATATTGTAATCTATTAAAGCTTTATTTTCTCTAATATAAATTAATTTAGTTTTAAGAATACTAAATTGAATTGAATTATATTTAATTGTAAATATTTTAAAATAAAAATTTGTCTCTCTTCTAACGCTTAATTAACTGACCATGTTATTGGAAACGTTCCCTTAATAATTTTTAATCTAGCAAATAAAGTAATGATTATAATAATACATTATTTATATCATATACTATAAATAATATAGGCTATACAAAACTGTATACTGTATGTAGATTATTTGCGTAGAAGAGATATACCATGTGATAAAAATAACAATTTACATTATTAGGCATAAACAATTTAGTATGAGTCTAAAATAACTAATCTATACTGCATTCATTAGCCTACTTCTATTATTTTATTGAAGAGAACATAGAAAAAACGGATACAAAAAATACAGATCACATTAAGCGAGAAATGAAATCCTTAAAATTCGCTAATCATTTTGCAATTGAAGGGTTTGGTGCAAGAACCAGTTAAGTCACAAAAAGCACATTTCGAGAGAAATGAATATGTACTTTGGACTTACCTGGTTTTTGCACCAAATATATAAAATTTGACATACGACTTGTAAAAGAGGACGTAAATAACATGACAACAAAATATAATCAAATATTGAATCATAAGTTACTTTTTATTAAATCCAGTCATTTTACAGTATCGGTTTAATATTGTTATAACAGAATCTTTTCAGTAAACTATTGATTTTTACTCATACTAAAGTAAATATTCTGTTAAATATAATCACTACAAATACAGTAAACAAATTTTGTTTATTCGTAGTACTGATACGGTAGATTTTACATTAATTCTACAGTATATTCTCAGTATATTCTGTTGAATATTTTGATTTACTTTGTAACTTTAATAGTTTTTATGTTGATTTCTGTTTATTAGTGCTGTATTAATTGATTTTTATTTTAGTTTATAAAGTTAAGCAGTTATTATTTAAGTTTAAAGTTTACAATAAACTAAGAAAACAACACACAATCTAATCAAATAATCCTGCTCAAGCAGCCATATTACAAAAACGAAACAACAGCAATACTTGTGTGCCATCTGTCGGTGCAAGAACAAGTCCAGGACTTATCTGGTTCTTCTTCCAAACACAACTGCGATGTCTGTTAGCAGCTAAGCGCAGCTCATTCACAAAAGTCTGCAGAAGTCTGGTTCTTGCACTAAAAGATGCCCACTGTGTTTTTATATATAATGCATACAATAACTCATTTTCAACCAAAAGTGGACTTAACTGGTTTTTGCACCAAACCCTTCAATTCTTTTAATAGTTTTCAATAAAATTACAGCAATTATGATATTTGCATTACTTTTAATCTCTTGACATAATTACAAATCGTTATACAGTGAAACCTCTCTATGTTGGACACATTTGGTTCCTTCAAA